>CAKLNU010000883.1:0-80000 GCA_922788865.1 Poeciliopsis turneri | reverse complement strand
CTGCTGCAAGTACGGCGGAGGATCTATGATGCTGTGGGAGTTTTTTTCTCAAAGGCCCTGGGAACCTTTGTAGTGCATGGCATCGTGAATCCTTCGAAATGTCTGAAATTTTTTAAACCAAATTCTGGTAAAGTGTAAAAGTGGAAAAAAAAAAAAAAAAGTTCTTTGCAGAAACCATCCAATTCACGTCCAGTCTTTTTTATCCGTCTAGAAAATAATACAAGTTATGGCCTGTTTGAATTATAACTTGTTAAGTTGCTTTATTTGGCTGGCTGAGAACCAACAAGAATAGAAATTAATGTCATAACTTAAACATAACACTTAAAGCACTGGGCCTCATATAGAAAAATATTCAGATTTTGTTTTGTGATTATAAAAGGCTCTGTCTTCACTGCGTTGAAGACTGAGAAATAAAGGCATAACTTGTAGGTTTTTTTTGTAGTTTTAATACTTTATGTACAAAACTAAATGTTAAATTCAGAAACATGGATTTTCTCCATGCGTTTAAATGAAAAAAAAAAATAATTCAATTTACCAAAAACATGCACTGCTCATGGAATAAATCCCAATACAACACTTTTTATTTTCTTCTTTTCTTTTTTCTGTTAAAATAATAATAATAAAATAATAATTTTAAAAAAAAATCCACTTGGTGATTTGGTGATTGCGGCGACCACTGACCCTGAACTGATTTTGCGCATTTTGAGCCCCGCGTCGCTCCTGCATGGCCGATTTGAGTCTTTTCAAAGTCTGGAAACTCGTCGCCGCGTTTTTCAAACTTGGCCAAGTGAGGAAAATTTACGCTGCGCTGCACTTTGGTCAGCCGCTATGAAACACATAATTTCCCCCAGAGCACGAAGGGAATTCTTCAAGACGGGGGGAGGGGGGGGGAACTCTATCTCATTCATGCCCGTCGCGTCTCATTGAAGCCCATGTGGTCCCCGAGCAAAAAAAAAAAAAAAACACACAAAACGCGCAGGGCAGGTAGAAAATAGGTGTCTAATAGGAAACTACAGGTTTTCATTCTGAGTCTCCGTTTTGGAGAGTGAGGAGGGGGGGATTTTTCTCTCAAAAGCACAGCTCCGATGTGATTTCCCTTGTGCCGTTTCGAAGCCAGTCGGAAATCCCCCCGCCGTGGCTCCGCCCAGGAGAGCGCACAAAAAGGCTCCGCCGTCCCCGCCGCAGACGCACACACGTCTACGGACCCGACAGACGCGCTCTCGACAAAAAAAAAACAAGTCAAAACATGGCCGTTCACGCGATGCACGGACAAATGGATTATAACTTGGACAGCAAGCAGGGGAAGATGCTGGAGGACCGCCTGGACAGCGGCGTGGACTCCTTAAAGGACGAGGCCCTGATGATCGAGGACTTTAAGGACCTGGCCGTGAGGTGCCAGGAGGAGAACACGGAGGAGTGGGAGCCGTGGAGGGACGCGGTGACCGAGGACGGAGACACGTAAGTGGAGTTTTGCACTGTGCTTGTTTTTTTTTTTTTTTTTTTGCAATTTTGCGCAAAAGAAAAAAACAAAGCAAAAAAAAAAAAAACCCCAAAAAACAACAACAACTCTTTATTCCGGAAATTTGCGCGCATTGCTTCAAGAAAAAAAAGGAGAGAAGTTGGTAAATGCGGATGCGATTTGATCAAAGCTGCAAAACAAATTCTAAAAAAAAAACAACAACAAGCAAACAAGAAAGGCGCAGTGGGAAGGTTAGAGTTTGCACAAAAAGTCAAAAAGTGCAAGTTTCAAACAAACCACGACAAAACAACAGTAAAAAGATTTTTTTTAAAAATGAAAACATAAAAAAATGCGTGCAAACAGGCATTCAGGAGTGTTTGCAGTGCGGGGTGTGCGCGCAGTCAGGGGCGGTGCTAAAGTCCGCTCTGCGCATTCAGGAAAGTCCCTGGCCCGATGCCAGGAACTGATAAAGCATCAGATGTGTCAAGCCACAACTGGTGGAAATAACCCGACAAAACTCCACTGTTGCGAAACGCTCCGCTGTTTAGCCTTTGTTCTCTCTTATATGACTGAAACCACTTCCCCCTGTGTGTAGTTTCTTTTTTTAAAAGCTCTCTTTTAACAAAACTCCCCCTCCTCCTCTCGACAGGCTGCTCCACTTGGCCATCATTCATGAAGCCACTGAACATGCACTTCAGATGATCCAGCTCTCCAGAAGCCACTCTTTCCTCAACAAACAGAACCACCAAAGACAGGTAACTATCAACACCATCCCCTTTGCAGCTGATCACCTCGCCTTAAGTGTCATGCATCGCCTAACTAATCCGCGTCCTCTTCCTCAGACTGCCCTCCACCTGGCAGTGATCACCGAGCAGCCCAAGTTGGTGGACTGTCTCCTGAAAGCCGGCGCTGACCCGCTGCTGACCGACAACAGCGGCAACACGGCGCTCCACATCGCCTGCAAGCGGGGCTCCATGGCGTGCTTCGGCGTCATCACCCAGAACTGCCAACGCCACCTCACCTCCGTCCTGTCCGTCCCCAACTACAGTGGTAAGCATCGACCCATGTGCGAGTTGTTGCACCTCGATCGAACTTGTTCCAAGTTGGGTCCCTGACAGAGCCTCTCTTCCGCCTTTCCCAGGACACAACTGCCTCCACTTGGCGTCCATTAACGGCTACGTTTCCTTGGTGGAAAGCCTCGTTCAGCTGGGAGCGAACATCAACGAGCAGGTAGGTCTCGGTCCAGACGAAACTCCACGACGTCTCTCCGAAACCGCTACCCGAACACGGATCTAACTGTTGGCTTTTACGGTTTTCCCCCAGGAACCCTGCAGTGGACGGACAGCGCTCCACTTGGCTGTCGATCTGCAGAACCCCACGCTTGTCCGATGCCTTCTTGACCTCGGCGCAGAGGTCAACTGCCAGAACTACGGAGGCTTCACGCCGTACCACCTTACGTACGGGCGGCAGAACGATGAGATCCGCTGCCAGTTGTACGAGCGGACGGCGCTGGAGCTGAGGGCGCTGCCCGAGAGCGAGTCAGACGACAGCGACATGGAAGACCTGGAGTTGCTGGAGGATGAGGTAAGCGTCTTTATCGGATTGGCGCCGCTGACATAACACTTCTCTTATAGTACGATCTTCCAAAGTGAAGCAGGATTTCTCACGAGTTCTCGTCTTTCATCTCTTTAGGTCTATGACGACATAGTGTTTGGGAAGTAGAAAAAGCACGCGCTCATCCCTCATGGTGCGAATGTCAAGCTGCTACCGGGTTTGCCGAAGAACGGCTCCCAACGGGGTACAGAAGCCGGTCATGCTCCCCCTATCCATGTCCCGCTCCCTCCTCCATGGCCAACGGTTCAGGCACGCGGGTGCTGGTCCCCCGAGACTGCAAAACGGGGAACGAAGATGGTTGTACGGTCAAGATTGCTGAAAAAAAAAAAAACAACGCCGGCGAGACCTCCATATGGTCCGCAACTGTGTAAAAATATAAATATATTGTACAAATGCAAGCTATGTAACATATTGTAAATACAGAGATCCTATTTTTGTACCAAGTGTGAATTTAAACACTATTATCTTGATAAAAGTCAAATAATAAAAAAAAAAGTCTATGAACATGAGCAGTTGTGACTCGTGGTTTTTCCTCAGCTGAGCCAATAGTTGAATTTCCCTCCAGATGAAGGATGACTCTTCGCTGGTCTTTCCAAAACTTTGTAAGAAGCGTAATTTCTCACAATAAACCACAAGGCAGAGTCACTCAGAGAGAGAAAGATCAGAGTAAGCCCGGGTAGGAACAGTATGGGATTTCCTTTGTTGGGCGAGGTCAGCGGGTCTCTGAGTCACCGCGCTGAAAAGTCCCTGGGCTGGAGGAACACGGCGTGCTCGCAAACGAGCGGCAGCCGTGGAACTGGCACTGCTAGGTAGTCGCGGCGACAAAGAAGTGTTTCTTTTTTTTTTTTTTTTTTTTTTGCAAGAGTGGGAAAGAAAGCCGAGTCGATTTACTGCTCTATCATAACAAGGAAACTGTTCCAAGTCTGGGAAGTACAAGACTTCCTGTTGGAGATAAGCTGGAATATCTTAAAACGGAGAATTTCTCGCAGGTTCCTGGTGCCGGTGGCTTCCTGGGATGAATTTTATAATCCTGCTCCGAAATGGAAATATGCACCCGCAGAGAGTACAAGAGAAAAAGAGGATGTCATGAGAGTTGACGCACGTTTGAATTTCTGATGAATCCCGGTGACAGAATAGCCAAAGAATGAGCCGAGATCGATGCGCTCATTGATAAGAATCCTGAACCCTTTTCAGTTAAAAGGAAGAGCGTGTGTCAACTTAGACAAAACCATTCAGAGCTAATAAGAGAAACTCTCGCCTATTTCAGTTCAACGTTTCCTGTTCGTTGTAACTGAGCTACTTTTGTCATGATCTTATGTACTTCAGAAAAAAGAAAAAAAAAAAAAAAAACGAGGTCAAATCAGTGACAGTGTAGTAAAATAACTTCAGAGTCATATGACTAGAGCCACAACAGGAAGCCCAGGTGCATGTTCCCATAACCGTTTCCACTTCTGTCAAACGAAAGGCGGTACATTAAATGCAGCCTCGCACGCTGTACGGTAAATAGGACAAAAAAAATTTTCGTTTTACTCCAAAAACTTGTTTTATTGTTGAATGAAATCATATGGAGGAGAGGGGGAGAGAGAGGATAAATGTACAGCAAACAAAGATAAACACCAGCTTCCATCTGGGAAAACTGCACTTCCCATCATGCTCTGCGTCAGTCAAACAGGTGGCGTCTCGGCGCCCGCTCAGTCCCGCTCTGCCAACGACATGAGGTGGGCGTCTACTTCAGACTCTGTCAGGATCCTGCAGGAAACGACGGCAGAAAGGTGGTCGGTGACGTTTGTGGAATTCCCAGATTAACGCTGCCTCTGGCACGTTACGTTGAGTTTATGACCCTTGAATGCTGATGAATTACAACCATGAATCTCACGACATTGGCCTACTCAAAGTAACTCATGTTCATAAATCAGAAGGAAAATGACACATGGCTTTCAACTGAAAACCTGAGTTTGTGTTCATAGAAACATCTCTGGCTGCAGTTTAAGCTCCAAGACTTTTCAAATGGATTTAGGTCTCAACTTTGACTAGGCCGTTCTTAGTCATAAATATGCATTGATTCATGTTCAAAGGCTGATTCTCCACCCTTGTCTTAAGTCTGATCAGGCCTCTAAAGGCTTTTCTTGCAGGCATGACCCACATTTACCTCCATCGCTCTTTCCTGACACTACTGAAGGACAGCACCCCCACAGCATGATGCTGCCACCGTCACTTTTCACAGTTCAGAAGGTCAAGAAGTTGTCATGAGATTAAATTAAACATTTATGAATTCTGAATGCAAACTTTAGGAGGATAAGATTGAAAACAGGTGAACGCCACACATTTCAGATTTTTTAATTTAATTTTTTTGTATGTGAAATTGTGACTTCCTTTTCTTTTAGTTCCCCAATTACAAAATAGAAAGGTTTCTGGAAAAAACTCAAATAAAAAGCAATCCTTATTCCTAATACTTCTGAATCGATTCAAAATGCTCAAAAATCAATTTAATGTGTATAATTTTTTTGTCAGATTATATTTTGAATAATTCCTTGATACTTTTTTGCTATTTAATTAAAGACCAGGCAGCTAAGCAAACCTAACACTGGGAATTTAAATGAGTTTTATGCACAAACCTTTTTTTTGACGAAATATAAATTTGATGCATTATGAAACTTTATTATAGAAATGTTTTCAGTAAACCTTTTGTTCACTGTCTTTTCCTTCCACATCACGTAAACAGAAAAAAACTAGTTTCTGAATCAAATCGTGACCCTCAGAATCGCTACAAGATTTGCACCTGTAGTGAATTCATACTTGTGCAAGACTTATGAGAAAATACAGACTCTTCAAAAAAAAACAAAGCCTGACAGTAATGCCTCTGAGCTGCTCTGCTTTCACTTCTGAGAAGCAATGATCTGCCGCAAATGTACCTGAACTTGGGCTCCTGTGTTGTCACGACGCCCACCTCCAGCTCAGAGGGCTTGAAGTCAATGGAAAGGACAGTCGAAAGACAAGAAATGGCCGTCTGAAGTAGAGGGAAAAAAAAAAAAAGTTTAGAAGACAGAGCAGTGTTTCACTTTTATCACTTTTATGAGGATTTATTACACATTTAGTGCTTTTCTGCTTCTTGTAAACAGAACATGATGGTTATATAATGTGTTAGAGGAAGGCAGGAAACCACCACAGGTTACGCAAGCTGCTTTCACATTCAGGTTGTTTTCATCAACGTCGGCAGAACAACCTCACCTCGATCGTTTGCTCGAAGGTCCAGTCCAGTTTCTTTTTTACTTTCTTCTCCAAGAAGCTGGTGGCTTCTGTCTGCTTCACTCCGGCGGCGGTGGCCTTGAAGCCGCAGTAGTAGCCGGCCGGGTCACACTTGTACACCTGGGGGCCGTACTCCTCGTCCACGCCGATCACAATCATACCTGCCGATCAGACGGACACGCATCCGCGTTCACTCCCGGGCGGAGCTTCCGAGGGCTCAAAAAACAACACTGGACGCGGGGCGTCAACTCACAGCAGCCCAGCGGTCGCATCTCTGCGTTCTGCGTGTAGACCTGCGAGATGTCGGCGATCCTCTTGCACAGCATGTCCACCGGGATCTCGTAACCGTACTTGTACTGCCAGTTGGCCGCCTCGTAGCGAGCTCGCTGGACCTGAGACCTGCTGTCAGCTGTAGGGAAGCGACGAGGACAAAACATGATTCGCTTTCAGTTTTCACTTTGAAACGAGCTGAAAAAGGACATGCGTTTAAATTATTACAGGTTTCAGGGATTTACCTAAAAAGTTATTTTTCTACAAAGGAAAATGTGAAACACAGCACGCGTGCCCGTCTTTTTGCAAGCAAACTTGTGTAATAAGTAGAACCTGCTACCGAAAAGTCGACTTTGCTGCACTTGATCAATCAGCTTTTATTGAATATATTTAACTCAGATAATTTTGGCAAACGTTTTGAAAGGAAGCAATCCAAATCTTGTTCGAATGACTGATTAAATTTGTTCCACTAAGCCTAAAAGAATTTAAAAACTAGACGTAACGGAAAACATGCAAAATTCTTAAAATGCTCCTTTCCTCCAAATAAAAACCTTGGATAACCGTATCTACTTGACTTTATGCTTTTTTTTTTGTTTCTTTCTTGGCCCATGAGTACTTTTTGCCTCAACGATTTTATCGTCACACCAGCTCACATTCAAATGTTTATGGTACATAGACTTGCATCCCAGTTCAAAAACTAAAAAAAAAAAAAGAGGACAAAAGTAAAATAAAATTTAACATTTAGGAATTGTTGCTTTCCTGTTTTAAATAATGAGAAGCTCATAACTAAATAAACTTTGGTGAGTCGTACGGTTTCTTGTACAACGCCTTAATTTATCTATTCAGTTTGTACAATGCTGGTCTGAATTGCTACAATGTATAAAACATATGCAAATACTGCCACGTGTATCTAACACATCTAATTATTAGTTTTCTTCCTACACAGCCTCCTAAATAAATGTCTTCATTTGTGTTTGTAATATTTTCAAGTTGACCCGACACCAAATTTTTGGTTATGGGCACGATCTGTATTAATCAGACTGGATGAACAATCTGAATGAAAACGATCCTTTCTGGGGTTCTGCATCCAAAGGGACGGTTCAGAATGAGGAATTTCAGAAGAGCCCATAAAAATGGCAGAAAGTGACTCATCAAACTCTCAGTTAAACACCCAGGAGAAATGACAGTCTAGTCATAATTACATGTCTGCTAGTCTCCATGTCTCAGAAGAGGCATAAAAACACATTGAACAAAATATTTACCTGCCTCATATGTTTCCTTTAAACAAATCCTACATCATGTCAACATACATAAAATAATTGGCGCAGAAAGTCAATTGTATCCAACACAACAGCTCAGAAAGGTCTTGTAAAATTCTTTGTGCCAATTGTTCCCACGTTTCTTGCCAATCTGTTAGCTTCATGTCTCAGATAACGATGCGTTTCAGTACCTGAGTCACCCAAGTCTTATTTTAAAGAGTAAAACTAAACGATTTAGTAAAATTGTCTCTCTAATACAGCAAATGTTGAGTATTTCTGCCTTTAGCTTCAATTTAACAAACAAGGGTGGAATGTGAAAAGATAACTAGACAAGATAATATGTTTTTGTACACTGAATCTACATCTTTACATCAATGCACATAAGTGGTTGTTATGTGCATGTCAATTGGTTATTGACATGAGCTTATGTTGTTGCTTTAAAAAACTCATTGCTGCTCATGCTAAGCTCAGCTTTACTTATAGTATACACCTTCTGCCTCTACGCAGTAGGCCTTCCTCACCCGTCATCCCAGACATTACACATCCAATGTTATCTGTTATTCTGAAGAGGTGGGTCACTGTGGAGGCATCCAGAAGCTTGTCCTGTCGAAAGAAGAACCGGAGCAGTGAGGAAAAAGGTCAACATCTTTTATGGATCTGGAAAATGCATGCAAGCATCCCTCGACTCACCGGTACTTTCTTTTGTGTTACAACAACTGCACAGTCCTTCCCTCGGACCGCTACCGACGTTAAGCCGCCCTGGTTTATAGCCTTGAAAGCATATTCTGAAGAAGATGAAGAAAAGAAAATGCAGTTAAAAGATTGTCATTCAGCTGAAAACCTGAACCATGACAGGCTACAGAGGCGATGGGGTGATTCAGATCTTTTAACTGCTGTATAATAAACACCTCACGTTTTTTCACAGAATGAAAACAGTACAACAAAATAAACACACTCTTTCGAAATACAAATAGTAAACACAAATGCGAGCTGTCTCTCGTAAACAAGCTATGTAAAGTGTAATGCTAACTATGCTAACTAGCCTAGCAGCAGGCTCGCTCTTAACATTTGCTACTTTGTTACATATTAGCGTCATGAAAGGAAACGCAAATGTAACAGCACGGACATTCTAACCTGATGTTTCAACTTTATAAGTGACTCTACTTTCGCTTTGGCGGGTGTCAAACAGGAGCCGGGAGCCGGCCTCAGCGAACCATGACAGAGCATTTAGCTAGCTAGCAAACAAATGAGCCAACGAAGCGGCTCCTGTCAACGGGAGCAGCTCCAGAATACTGACCGACTTGATAGAGCCTCCCTTCGGGGGAAAAGATGGTGATGTGTCGGTCGAACCCTGCACTCGAGCCTCGGGACATTCTGTGAGCTGGAAGTTTTTGGCCGGAAAGTTCGTTTCCCCCCCAAATGAATTTGCAAGCAAGACTTCACTTCATGAGCAACTATTTCCACCCGGAAACGGATTAGAGAGGCCGAGAACTTCATCCGGTGTGAGAGGTCTTGTCGCGTTGCCATGGCGATTCAGTAAGTCGGTTTAGTAGAAGAAGAACAAAACTAATGAACGACGGCGAAAATGTGACTTCACTCATGAAAGGGAATTTTTTAGCATGTTAACAAATTTGTTGAATTTTATAAACGACATTTATGGATAGCAGGAGTTGCTTGGTAACTAGTTGCATTTACTTGTGTGACTTTTTTATTATTATTTTTACTAGGCTTTTTACTTTTCTACTTGAGTAACTTCTTTGAAAGACCAACAAACACGTTTTTTTGCCAAAGATTCACCAGACTCATACACACACCTGCAGTTTTTGCTAAAGTTACATAAGTTTGTCTTATTGAAGGAAAAATGTTTCTTTTGCCTGGTTTTATTCTTTTTACTTTACTGTCCTTTTTGTCAATGACCATTAAATTAAAGGGACAGACACCCAACTTCAAGGCATCAAGTTGCAAATTCAAATTTCTTCCAAGGCATATTTTAACGCGTAGCATTTTTATAACAACTGAAGGGAACGCAGTTACTTGAGTGTGCTATAAAATGGAACTATAGGGGCCTGCAATATACATAACACTGGCCCCTAAAGCTACTGGTGACAGAAAGGCTGCTGGATGAAGGAGGGCATTCTGAAATGTTACGATGTTTGCAGATGATGCTGTAATCTTTAGCAGGAGGTGGACGAAGCAAGACAGATTATGGTGAAGAAGAGAGTGCATGAGACAGAGTGAATCGAAATGGCTCTCAGTGAGTCTCTGGCAGGAGTAAAGTTGCAAGGTTGCAAGGGAAAGTCTGCAAAATGTCACCAATCCACATGAAGTAACATTAAAACAGCTGCTTTAGCAGACAAATCCCACATGAACTGCAGTCATTTTTAAACCGACGCACATCGTTTTGGGTTTTTAACGACCCAGTTTATCTTCAGAACAACCTGCAGTGCTTGCAATGCCATGCTTATTGCTGCAGAGGAAACAAAGGTTCCTGTTTGTGCGCAGCAACCGCTGTGACTTTTTACAATTTTACTAACAGAGTGGTTCAGACCAGAAGACATATATGGGGCTAAAGGTCTATAAAAAAAAAAAAAAAAAGCCCCAGTGTTCCTCCAGTGAGTACTTCAGGGCCAACAAGTGGAAAAAAAAGTCACATGGTTCACACACGCTGACATTTGATCTCGAGTAACTCTCATGCAGAGACGCTTCAACCTCACGGAGGCTGTGGACTGACACGTCGTTCTTTTCGGTTGTTTTTCATTTGTCGCTCCCTGCGATGGCTGGATAAAAATACCGATTGCATGCACATGTGTCGGCCGTGCAAGTATGCAACCGCGTATTCGCAAGAGTCTGTGGGAACCCAAGTTGAGGAAGTGATGCGTGTTACAATTTTCTGCGAGCGCAAAACATTGAGGTCTAAGTAACGTCCTGCACAACTACAACGCGACATTGTAAACAAATACTGAAAATATTCAGTATTTGTTTAAAGCTCATGCCAGCTTTAAAGCTGGCATGAGAAGAAGTTTTCATTCCGTTCTAGAGTTATTCATGGATAAATGAGAGGTTATAGATAACTGCATATGGCTGCTGGTCAGTGGAGATGATATCAAAGGGTCATCTGCAAGGGAGGAGAAATCACTCGGGTCTTGGTAAAAATCCCAAATCCCATTTCCTTCTTCCTTTGCTCTAATGTCCACTCTGTGTGTCATGGGGGGATTTTCCCTCTGCAGATAGATGACAGCCACATAGAGGATGTCGGCTTCCTCTTCATAAGTTACTTACTTATTCGGATAATGACTCACGAGGGAGATCGGCAGGATGTGCGATCAGCAGAAGCGGAATCTGGACTCGGCGACGCACCTGCGGATTAACGGCGGCTAAAAGGTTCTGACGATCACTTCCAGGCAAAAAGTCCCCCGGACTGCTGGTTATAGTCTGAAGTTCCTGTTTTACACTTTTACACGTTGTGCAGACCGGGTTACAATCACAAACAACCAGCTGCTTTTCCAACGCAAACGTGCACAGGCCTTTGTCGGTACTCTGCCGAAGTCGAAAAAAACCACAAGTTTGCAAATGTGTTGCTTTCATTAAATAGGAAATTAAATTAAAATCGCACTTGAATGAGCTTGTTCAAACGATGAGTTATCAAAGATCGTGGCAGCGACGGATGTACACCGTTAAATAAGTGACATCGGCGTCTCATTCAGGTGTTGGAGCAGCAGGCCCCTTGCACTTGGGAGCATGTAACGTTTTGTGGAAATCGTAGTTGGCGATTTTGCAGAAGAGTTTGAACAACACACAACATTTTATGCATATTGTCCGAAAAAAAGAAAAAAAAAAAAAGCCAAAACACAAACAATCAACCTCCTGTTAAAGCTTGTCGTTTTCTTCGTAGTAACACCCGGCTGTTGAAACGTTTTATCAAAAAACATGTTATTTCCCCCCTCCCCCCAAAAAAATTTGTTTCCAATTAAAAAAATGATTTACTTTTGTCATTTTAATTAGCGCAACTTTATGTTTATGCTAACACAACGTGTTGAGTTGCTTGATCGTTCCTCTGATTTGAATCAATGCAAAACGAATTTTGCATATATGTAAAAGCACTAGTTTACATATTTGCAATATCTATTATTAACTCCAGCGATTTAGTTCATGGGTTTAAACACAAACTGCTTGTTTGATATTTCATAAGTGAGACATAAAGCCTATCTCCCCACCCCCACAATTATTACCCCTTCATCCTGATACCTCACCTTCCTCCCCCCTTCCTGTTCTCTCTTGCCCACCTCAACTCTTTGTCTCTCCCTCACGTCTTCTGTTCTTACTTTGTCTCATTCATAACGTATCAGATCCTACTGTATGCTGTTCACATCTTGAAAGCCAGAAAGACCCCCACCCGCGCCGCGTTGAGAGAAGGCGTGGGAGGCATTTCTAGAGTGTGTCAGGTGGTGGAAGTGGCGTTCAGGGGGGGGATCTCCACCATTTATGAAAATACTGTGTCACATTGCAAAGCCACCGTGGTGGCTAATGTTTTCCAAGCTCAGAAGTTTAGATGTTAGGCAACAGGGAGGGGGAAAGGTAAACATGACTGGACTCTTAGGTATGACAGAACTCGGCCGTTGTGACTCATTTTCTAGAAACTATTGTGAAAAGCTTTCAAAAGTCAAAACCATGGATTTTTTGAAGTGCTTGCTCACAGAAAAAAAAAAAAAAAAGAAAAGAAATCCGGGACACGAACTCTCGGCTTCCAGCTTCTCTGTCGCTTGACTGCAATCTGAAGCGGCCCACGTCTGATGTAAATCTGGCCTTGAATGTGTCCACCAAACGGAACCTGAGTTCGCTCCAATCAAATTGTAGTTCACTTGCTTTGAAAGTCCAGCTTGTTTGGGGAGTTGTGAATGCGCAACCCAGGTCTCGGTTTGGGCGAAGTGAACGCTGGTGCGGTTAGAATGGATATGTGAAGTTCAAGATTGTTTTACTATTTCATACCAGAATTAAGAGAGGTTTTCAACTGTTATGAAAATTTGCATGTTGCTCTGTCACATAAAATTTATTGAAGTTTGACAAAATGGACAAACGTTTCTCAATGCAAATATATGACATACCTTTAAAACACAACGTCTTTTTTCATGCACACATGAAACATTTGGTTTCTAAGAACCTGCGGACTGTGAGCAGCTTCTGAGAAGTGCTTATCTGCCCAGGACGAAAATGCTGAGCGCAGCAAAGACAATAAAATTCACTGAAGTCGCGCTCGCACCTGGCGCTGGCTTCCTCTTACTACCAGCTTCTTTTGAATTTGCATCTTGTTCTTAGTGAATTATCTTGCGGTTTGGCATGTTAAAACCAATCAAGCGATCACACTTGTATGGCAGGAGCGTCTTGAGGTTGAAAATGTTGGCAGCGCCTCGGGGCATTACGCTGACATGCAGCGTTCTCAAATAGGAAAAGAAACAGAATGTTGACATCCCGGTTTTCCTCCACGGATGCGAAGCACCTGGGTGTGGACGGGACTCTGGGCGTAGTAATGTGGAGGATTAGGTGTGAAACAACCAGGGACTTTACACAGATCAACATGTAGACTAGTGGCAGATTGGAGGGGTCAGATAAGCTTGTTGCGTAGAACCGAGCAGAAACCGAAAATGAAAACTGGTTCAATTTTTAAAACATTCTTGAAATAAATATATACTAAAACGTTGCCTGAAGAAGCTCACTGCTATGTATTTTTTTTTTTTACTTTCTTTTTTTTTTTAACTTTCTGCATGCCTATAACTTTGATGTCATGACTAATTTGGCCTTTGCGCTGCTCTTCTATTGTACTGTACAGCTGCAGGAAACTTGGATGTGCTAACAGGCAAAATTTACTGTAAATGACTTAAAACGGAAAGCAGGATATAGCTCTTGCAACGCAGTAAAGACCTCACCTTTGAATGAAGCTCTTCCAACATTTCATCTTCAACTGTACTTTCTCCTGGGAAAAATGATCATGCAACATACAACTTTAACGATTACAACATAAACATGCTTGAATGTATTGTGATTTTTAAAATGTATTTACTAATGCGCAGAAGAATAACACACACTTTACACCGTTTACAAAAGTAGCAACGGAAGTAGATGTCTATAAATCAATTTTAAAGTTTATTCAGGGCAGAATTGTCACAAGATGATAAGACAAAGAAAGCTAATTTAAAAAAGCACAACTAATAGGAAGGGCGTTCTTTGGCAGCATTGACTGCAACTTCTGGAGCGAAGTCTGTTTGGATGTGTAGTCAGAGACAAGAGTGGTGGGATTGTGATGCGATGCGCTTCAAAAACACAGACTTCTTTCATAAGTTCATAATTATGACTTTCTGACGTTGTTTACTTATGGATTTACCTCGTCTAGATTCTTCTGGTGTCTTAATCATGACGCACGTCTCACACCAACAACAAAGTCGGAGAGAATGCGCTTGGATCATACCAACTACCAGCGCTTTGAAAACAATCGGATCCGCATCCAAATTAGTTCAAAATACGGAATATTTTTGAGTTGTGAGATTTGGACTTACACCTTTCAGACGTCTGCGAAAACAGGATTTCTGTGAGACTTTACTTGAAATGTTGTTGCTTAAATTGTTTTTGTGATTAAGGCAAAATTATTTTGTCATCATGGGAAATTTTTTAAACAGCAACAACAACAAAAAAACCTTCAAGTATATATATAATTCTTACTAGAATTGTAGGAAAATTAGCATTGTGAAAGCCATACTATGTCATTTGACTTCCCTTCGTTGCATAAAACGTAACTTAAAATTATCTCTAAAAGTGCAACTTGGGTGACATGTATATAAAACCTCCAATATCTTTACACGAGAGCGCATGTAGGACAGTGAGTTTTCCCCTTTTTATCCAGTAAAATGCAAAATCCTAGAGCATTCGGAGTCGGGCAGCCTTCAAGGACATTCGTAAAACTTCTGTGTTTTTCAATGTGCATTTTCAAACCTTTCTCCAGTAGCAAATATAAACTTGTACAATAGTCTTTCCCGTACACCACATTCACGTTAATTCTCAGACTAAAGTGTCATCTTACGGCTTTAAACCACCAGATTTCCATCGCTTCGCGCTTTGGGGTAAAATGTTCTCGCAGAGACCTTTGAAAAACGCATAATTAGCTTCAGCATGCGACAGCCACTCCTTTCTCTTCCTGCCATTTCTTCTCTCTCTCTTTTTTTTTTTTCCAGTAAATCTGACTGCTATCTTTGGTGTACTCAGTGAATCATTTTAGAACAGGTGTGAACACCGGGACTGGTGTGATTGTGGAGAGTTGAGAGGTGGGTGGGTATTCGTGGTTTTTGCCTGTAACATGTAAAGAAAAAATGGTCCACGAAATCCCCAAGACACTTGAAAGGTAAAGTAAGGTTTTACGGTCACAAAGTGATTCTGTTTTTACCGAACCCCCCACCCAAAAAAAAAAACAGCTACAGACACATATATATATCTTTTGTGTGCCACACCTGGAATGGCATATGAAACTAAAATTGTGCCACCAAAAGCAAAAAATGTTCTCAGTTTTTCTATTCAGGAACGTTCAAAATACGTCATTTTGCATCAAACGTAATTTAGAAATTCCAACTACATACATTAGTTTTACACAAACGTCCACTGCAGAGTTTTTTAAAGCAAAATATGCCGTTGCGTGCTTCGGCATTGCGCTCCTCGATCATCTGCGTTGTTGACCGCAGTACAAGACCGCACAACGCGCTGCTTTAAATGAAGTAATCCTCCTCTGGAGAGAAGCTTTTAGGTCAAAATAAGCAGTGCATTTAATCTGCATTATGTAAAATTAACGCCTTGAACTTCTCTGAAAAGTTCAGTTTCAAGTTGGCTTAAGTTGTGAGTTCTGTGCTCATTAACAGAAAAACCAACAGTTTTGTCCATGTTAAATGTTAAAAGCAAACCCTCTCATCATTTTTCTTCCGCTCCACATCTGTGCACTTCTTTGGTCTTTCCAATGAGATGCATCCGAATGTTTTGGTTGTATCGTGACAAAACGTGAACAAGGTCAATGTGTAACAATGCTGCATTGTAGGTCAGCTTGGCGAGCAGCTCTTTCATCCGTTTATGCTCAGTATCACTCAAAGCCGTCCTGCAGGATGAATATATTCAGTTACAGTAGATCCTGTAACCAGACACATTGTCTGCAGGCTTCCAAGAACGAACCTGAGTGCTTAAAACAATAAAGAAAGGCACAAAAGCAGAACCAGATCTGAAACGCAAACAGTGACTTTAACCATCAAAATCAACTTTGGCCACACTTTCTTTTAAATCAGCTACAGGAGAAAGTCAATACTCCTCCCTCCGGGCCAGCAGGAAACCTGAATCACAGCAGCGCCGGGCGGATTCAGACAGGTATTAACTATCGGGTTCTTTTCGGAGCGTCAGCCATGTCTCATACCCCGTATGGCATTAGACAATGTCTCATGTTGAGCTGCCTCATTATGTGTACCTTTTTAAAGCCTTTTATTCCTCTGGTTACCAGCGCCAGGCACACACGCTCTGGGTATTTCACTACCAGGATGACAGCAACCTTACTCCTTCCCCTCAGGCCCTCTGAGATCATTTGCCAAAAGTAAGCAAACATAAGCTGTGGGAACAGCATTTGCATAACCATGCTATTAAAGGTTTTACTTGGCACTTGTGCTTTTGTCAAAGCTGTAGCCGTCGTCGTCGTGGAAACTGGTAGCTCTGGCTTGGTTTTGGATTTGATTTGCAAATCCGTACCCCGGTTCCATTTTATTGGGAACGCGCATTCAACGACTCTGGTAACGCAAGAAGAAACAAAACAAATCGCATGGCAACAGCTCATTGCATTTAGGCATCCAAACATGGTGGCTGAGTTCAAACTTAGTGTCAGAAAGAGGATTTTGTTGTGGATTGAAAGCAGAAGATCAAATAACCACTCATTACAACCAACGTGTGCTGAATACCAGATGAACAACAGCATTAAGCGACTGTAAAGTAGAACGATTTCATTATAGTCGCCCAAATGAGACAGTAAAAATATTCGGAAAGACGTGACCTGTTCACGAGTCTCTTCCTCTTCCGTAAAACTGCGCAAATTGAAATTGCAAAAATAAATTTGCATCGTGAAAGCTCGCCAATTTAGAAAGAACTCATGTTTGGGGCAACGTTTTGCGCTGGGATGAGCTGAGTTTTCGGCCGTGTCGAAACCACTTTTTCGCAACTTTAGCAACGGCCGAAGGTTACTACTGGTGAAAACGCAGAATGCGACAGGAAGTAGTAGCAGGATGATTTATTTATTCATTTCTTTGGACAACGTGCAGCTGGCTCCACCCGAGCTCTCGCAGTATTGCAGTTAAAAAATGCATTATTCTAATGCAATGGAATAATGCATTATTCTAATGCATAATTCTAATGCATGATTCTAATAATGCATTAGAATAATGCATTATTCCAATGCAAAAGAGCGATTCTGTAAATCGCTCTTTTACAGAAGAGCGATTTTACAGCTCTTCTGTAAAATCGCTGACTACAGTTTTCCCTAAAACGCTGCACATGAATAGTATATACAAAGTCGCGCCCACGTAAAAGGGAGCTTGTCTCTTCAACGGATGAATTATAAATATATCTCATGTATATTTATATACATGTGTTCACATTAGCCTCTGCCATGATTTTTAACAATTTACTGCGTAGACAAGCTTATTCATGTATGATTGTAATTTAATTTCATTTTTAATGGAAACATAGTAATTGTGTAATAGTATTTATACAGCATTGGCAGAATATAGACAAAAGATTTCTGCTCATTTGTAATGGAAACGCAGCTACTCAAAACAACTCCTTGTTATGTCAATATGGACCAAAATCTCTGGGAAATGTTTCGAACACCTTGTTGAACGTCTGCCACAAAGACTTGGGAGCGTGTTAGAGGTGAAACGGGGTACAGACGTCTTAAACCTGCTGAATGATTGCGGGTTACGAACCCAAACTTCCTCTCAGAACCAGTCGAGCTTCATGAAGTTCAGGACGAAGATCGAGGACGGATCACCCACATGTCCGTACCGCGAGCTGCCAGGCAGCTGCGCGATGAGAGCATAAGGATTAATCCAAACCCAAAATGTGACTACCATCACGTTTTTCACTCACTGTTCAGACTGACTCGTCGGACTCGACGGCAACCGCTCAGTAGGACCTGCGCCACCTGTGCCTAGTCTAGACAGGCCAGCTTGTTGCCAGTCATGTGAAACAAAATTTTATGAAAACCATTTCGCTTGTGTGCTTTTTTTTTTTTTTTTTTTTTTTTATGTTTTAATATGAAAACCAGACCGTTCATTATGTGTGCAATGATGTCACTTTTCTAGCCTACCCCGCAAAGGCCCAGATTGTGCTCGCTGTGCTGCCTTTTTTTTTAATAATCCAAAGTAGAATTAGATTTTTTTGCAAGATCAGCACCAGAATGTGGAGGATATTAAATGTTGGAATGAGTCTTCTTCTTTCCTTTCTGAGTGTTTCTGCAACATTTTGCTGAAATTTTACCTTTCCTGCATTGCACAACTAAATAAACCTTCAGTTCAATCAATCATTCTCCAGCTGAAGTGTTAATATTTTGACTCTACATCCTTCTGCATGTTTTTCATAAAGTGTGTAAGTTATGCTCGCTGACATAGTTATACCCTCACATGGATTTGATCGGTGATCGATGTTCGATCGCTCTGATTCGCTGTTTGCAATGGAAGCGCTTCTGACAATCATTTGCTGCCTATTTATTGCCTTCAACTGTCGTATTTAAAAAAAGGAAATTCTCAAGCCAAGTAAGGGGTTTTTCTGCAGATTCTCACTCGACATGACATTGCTTTTAGTCACAGTCGCTTTTAAACCAAATGACTCACGAGGGAGGATCAACTTTTAGCCTTATGACAAACCGTCTTGCAAGGAATAGCCGCTATATGATTAAGGGACTCTGAACAGCAAGTCGAACTTGCGAAGAGGTGCAGAGCGAGTTCAAGTTAGGTGTGTTGGATAGTTCAGGAGAGTTGAGGTGGGAGGTGTTGTTGATGGAAGTCTTCAAAAGAAGCTGTGAAGCTGCAGAACGGGAAGCCCCTTCCACTGGCTTAGGCAAATTATAGTCTCTGCAAATGGAAAACCAAAGACGGGTTTTAAGGTGAAGGGGTTGGCACAGAGCGGAGCAGAGCTCCCCCGGACCTCAGTAATAACAGTCAAGTCCATAATCTCTCGAAAGCTCAGGGCAAGAGAAGGAAACACCCGGCAGCAATGCAAAACCGTGCAGCATCGGCCAAAACCAACAAACCCTCGGACCGTTTTAAAGATACGCTGTGACGAAAGAGGGAGATCAAACCGGGTCAGTGGAAAACAAAACGGAGAGGGGACAGGGGGGGGGGGGGACGTTTGGAACGTCGCAGTAACCAATGCGTCGGGGTCTCGGGCGAAGGAGAAGGCCGCAGTTTGAGTGACATGCCTGTGGCGTAGTCAAGGAAGGAATGGACCTCGTCGCCGCAAACGTGACTCATTTTCTGCACACTAATGCACGCCTCTGAAAATCCCCCCCTCTCCCTCTCCCTCTCGCGCACACACACACTTCTGAAGTCATTAGAGGAGCGTCCGCGTTATCCAAAAGTGGAAAACACGGTCTCGCCGAGCTGATTTCACAGCTCGCGGGAATAAATAGCCACATTCAGCCTCGTAAGTCATCGCAGGGAATTTTAGGGAAATTTGGAATGGGAAAACTGGTTCGTTTCGATCCAGCGGATGATATACGTGCTGTTTTTCCGTCCCCTGCCACCTCCCTGCACACATTGGTAAACATCACAGTCCAATTCCCCACACCATCAACCGAAGTACATCTGACTATATTTATTTATTTTTTGGCACTCAAAGAATTCCTTGTGCGGTCCCGTCCTGTGCCTGCTTGTTCCTTCGTGCTCCGCATGCAGGAAATCCAGCCGGAGTGAAACAAAAAAAGAAAAAAAAAAAAAAAGAGAGAAAAGCTTAAAGGTGATCGAATCAAAGATTCACTGACACTTAGATTTACGGCTTGCTCAAGGGCACTCTGGATCCGCCGAACCGCTTCACGGCTGTAAATCCAGACTTTCATTTCAGCTGTGAGATGTGAGGAACAGCAGGAATGTAACTCAAAGACGACTGCTAGAGTGGAATTTTTGCTGGGAATTTCCCACACTCTGTGTGTGTGTGCGTGTGCGTGTGTGTGTGTGTGTGTGTGTGTGTTATGCATTTGCGAACAGTGTGTCTCCGGCCCCTGTTGAGTGCATGACTCTGAGTCGGCATAAACAAAAGTGAATGTGTCAGGTGCGCATGTCTCTACCAGGACAACAAGTGTGTGTTTGGGTGTGTGTTTGCATGTGTGTGTGTGTGTGTGAAAAGCCATTGTTTGTATCCGAGGCTCAACGAAGACCAGGTATGTGCTGTTCATCAGAAGAACGAAGGTTATTCCCCGTCTCATAACCGCAGCCATCACTGCTATTGAAGAATTTGTTTTTTTTTGTGTGTGTGTGTTTTTTTTTAAAGCCTTTCAATCAACTTCTTGGTATCCAAGTGGCAACTTTTCAAGACTTAAACTTGCACCTATGTGGTTCTATTGAACTTTTTGCACAATTGTGTTTTGTTGGCATTCGGAAAGCGCTGCGTGACTGCGAGGCGGCCGAAACTCGCGTTCTTTTAGAAGGTTTTTTCAGACGTCCTGACGTTGAACCTTCACTCCGGACTCAAATCCTTTGCGACCTCTTGACAGGTTTCCTGCCCCTTTGTTTACCTCCAGCCGCATTTTCATCCAACTCTGACCAACTTGGTCCGCTGCCCAAAGACAATCCCACCGCATTACAACAACAGCGCCAAACCCTTGGTTTGTTTTCTGCAGCGTTTTGCACACAGGCCAAGCAATTCGATTTTGAACTCATCCGAACGGAGCGCCTTCTCCTATGTTTTTGCTTCTTATTCACGACGAATGTTGACTTGGACGTTGCTCTGTGAGACGTCCAAAGTTTTGGGTACTGATTCAAATTAAGGCAACTTGGAGGGATTTTGTCTTGGGCTGTAGTTCCACATTCAACTTCAGGCCTGTGACAACCATGGCAGCTTATTTGACACACAATATAAGCAGCATTCATGGCCGCTGATGACAAAAATGGTGGAAAACAAAGCGGAGTCTTTTTTGGAGCGTGGCGTGATGAGGAAATGTCGTGTCTTGGATTATAAAACTAAATATCTTTAAGGTGGACATGTAATCCACCGTTGTTGACGTGTTGTTCATTTGGGCTGTCCATATGAATACCAGAGTGCAAAGTTTTCACTCTGGAACTCTGAAAAAAAAAAAAATGAAACAGTCATCTGTGTCTCCATATTGACGTGGGGCACAAATGACTAAAAAAGTTCCCACTATAGAAATAAATAAAATGCTACAGTGTGGAAGGGGCTTTACTGACATATAAAGTCAAGTACTTGTATTTCATTTAATTTCGGCGTGCTGGAATAAAGCAAAACTGAAAGGAAATGCTCCCTACCGTGCAGATTTTCTAACCTAAGCCTGATTTTATCTTCTCCTATTTAGTTCAAATCATAAATACTATATTGATCCCAAAGGAAAACTAAATATTGTACCTCAAACCATTAAAGATTCTTCAAAGAGTCGTCGTATTTCGGACCGGTCTGCGGTGTTTCTGGGTTTTCATGATGCCGTTTTTTGTTTTGTTTTTTTCTGCAGTAAAATACTACAAAAATCTTTGTTTTTCTGTTGGTTTGTCACATAAAAACCCAATAAAATCAATTGAAATGTGTGGTATTGGAATGTTTAACAGGTTCTGATTTTACTTTTTCTTTTTTTTCTTTTTTTTTTTTAAAGGCACCGAATAGGAGAAGTGATTTAAAGAAATGAAAACGCGAAGCCCCCAACGCCAGGGATTGCTTCTGCAGACGCTGACCTTCAGTAGCCCGGCTAATTTGAGGCCGCCTCTCTGCCTCGTTGTGAAATCCCCCAAACTTTCCCCACGCCAAGTCTCTCCTCCCAGCCGCGCGAGCCGGAGAGATAATGGTCTTTTCAGGCCTCCTGTCGTCTGCCCCCGGCTCCCGCCGCGGATCCACCGCAGCTGGGCCGACGGGGGGGGGCCGCTTGGCGAGCCCCTGGCGGCCCCCCGTCGAGTTTCCCCACCTAAGCGCTTTTCCAGGACCGGAGTCGCGGGTCGCGAGCGTTCTCGAGAGGGCCAGGCGGCGAAGGCCTACGAGCTTTGTGGTCCAGATGTGCGGCGGTAGCAGCCAGCCAGCCAGGCGCACATCTGCAATCATTTGAACTTACTGGGGAAATTCCTCGTTCGGTGTGCCTCTCCTTGTGTTTTTTCCTCATCTTGGGGGAGTGAACGCTTTACCACCTCCCTTCTGTTCTCCCCCTCTAATGGCTGCCTCTCTCCCTCTCTCTCTCTCTCTGTCTGTCTGTGTGTCACAAGACAAAAACAGGCCGGGCCTGACTCTGTGTTGAGGAAATTTGAAAAGATGAAAGAATCTTTCATCTTTTCTATAAATGTGTCGTTCTGCATGCGAGACGCAGACATAACAAGTGGGTTTTTGCGAGGCCGGTGTTTGTTATTACTGTCTTTTGAGCCCGTTTCGCCACACATGTCATTAGTGTGACAAAGAAGAAGAAGAAGTAGGAGGAAAAAAAAAAACATGCGTGGAGTTTTTAGACTCCAGTGATTCATGAGAGGCTAGCCGGGAGACCGGTCACTGCTTGCCCCCAAAAATAAAAACCCTGTTTCTTTTTTTTTTTTTTTTTTTGTGCAGCCACCAGTGGCTGCGGTATATTTAACAAAAGGCGCTAAAAATACCCATTGTTCTGCTTCTGCGTGGGCCGGCCGCGGCGCAACAAAAGCACCGCCACCAGGATGTCGAGCAAATTTCCTTGTTGTTTGCATTTCGAGATTTAGGACGTGATGTTTTGGTGGACGCCGCTCTGAGCGGAGACGCGCCTCGGTGCCTGGATCGCACACGCGTTCACGTGGTTCTTCGCTTTGTCCGGTTTGTACTGGGACAGAGTGACATTGTGTGACACACACACACACACACTGACCGGCCTAACCAGAGCTTTCTGGGAAACCGTGTCCCGTTGTGTTTATGCAGGTGGTTTTGTCCCTTGTTCTTTAGATGTGGCCTGTTGGAGGCAACGTCCCCAAACACTCTCATGCTCGTTCTTTTGACTTGAACTTGACCTTTTGTAACTCCCGTCTGGGTGTTTGGGAGGTGACTTTTTCTTTTCCTCTTAGTAGAAGATGTTTTTATGAGGCGACAATTGACCAAAATGTGCAAAACAAACTACATTTAGTTCAAGTTTAATTACTTTAGTCATAGATTGAGCCTTCATAAAGGACTCATCACTAACGTTACTTACTTTAAACTCTTTTGTCTTTGACTATTTGTAATTTATGTTGACTCAAAACCAACCCAAACGAAAAGGAAGAGATAAAGTGAGAGAAGGTTAAGTAGGTAAAAAAATCTTTAATCCCATTTTGAGCCAGATGGTAAAAACATTCCCGCTTTCCATATATAGGAAATGACGTTACAGGAAGGTGAAACGGTTCCTTTGCTGGCACAATGAGATGACATGGACGGGTCTTCGTTTCGTTGGAAATACGCCAAAAAAAAATAATTGCTGATTCTTTTCACATTTCGTCGAAGCGTCTCCACTCTGGAGATCAGATTCAGCTCTTAAAATGTCAAACAGACGGACGTGTTACTGCTCACAGTAACCTTATTTTTCAAGTTTATTGGTATTCCTTTTATTGACCAAACGGCAGAGGAAAATGGTAAAACTAGCAATCCCGACGGTGTCTCATAAACATTATCGACTGGAATTTATCGTGGCGCGGATGAATCGGAATTTGTTACCGCCATAAGAAACTGATCCCGATAAATGATAAACGATACGATAAATGCCCCGCGCCGATTCAGAGCCAACTGCGATTCTGAAATCATGAATCATTTCAAATGCAGGCCAAAATATTCCTATGTTAATCTGAGGGGGGAGGATTCCTCTCAGGTGAAATTTTTGCACTATGTTGTGTTGAAAATCCCTATAAAATACCTTCATGTTTGTGGTTGTGCCATAGCAACAAAAAAAGCAACTTTTTTTGAGGCTCTATAATATAATGATTTTAATAATCTCAGTCAGATTGTTGCAGGAGGGTGGTGGTTTCCTTTTTAAATCTGATGTATTTTTTTTACTTTTTCTTTCAACCCCCTGGTTGCACCAGCTGAGTACCAGAATTGAAAAGAGTGACAGACACATGGGAGGGACGGGCGGCTGTAACGCTTCACCCAGGAAAGTACCTAGAGTGTACTTTTAGTCTCAGTGTCCTTTGCATCACCACACTCCGCCCATGCACACACATTATTCTGCAGAGGATGTTTCACTACTGTTTTTTTTTTTTTTTTTTTTGCCTTGACCAGTGGTTACATAAGCCACTCTGGAAAAAAACCAAAACAAAACCAAAAAAAAAAAAACAAACAGAGCATGCCTCCACCCTGCAGGACAAAAAAAAAAAAAAAAAAAAAAAAAGGTGACTGGTCAGATTCTTCTCAGACAATTAATCCGTGTCCAGGTTTTCTAGTCAAATGGCGTCAGGATTTTTCAAATGTTTTTTCTTTGTTGTTGTTGTTGTTGCATAATGATGACTTCTTAACCCGGGAGATTACGGTGCGAGCTCACACCCTGGATTTAAATTGAGCTCCTTCGCCCAGTCGAGGAGACACAAAAACAGCCCATCTGATCAGGCCTTTGTGGCGGCTGCGGTTATTTTTAGAGCTTTCGCAGGCCGTGGCAGACCGTTTGCATCTCTTCCTTCTTCCTGCAGGACCTTTGTTCCTCTTTCCGCTGCATCAGCTTGGCTTCTCTTTCGGTCAGGCATTTTCTTTTTATTTACAATTACTTTAGTGGTACGTTTGCATCCCTTTTTTTTTGTTTTGGGTAATTGCATTTCCATTCATGCTCTTCACACATTTCTCTGTTTACGTTTTCATTATTCATAGAATTCCATTTCCAGGAAAGGAGTTCTGTGAAAAAAAACAACAACAGAGGCTTTGTTCATTGTTTGTTCCAAGTAAGAACGAGTGTCAGGATAAGTTTAAACATATGATTACTTTTTTTTTTTTTAAATCACACAACTTATTTTAGCGCCTGTACCTGACATAACCCAAAGATTGAAGTAACAGTAATGCTTGAATGTTTATTTTGAAAATTACGGCAAAAATCTTTTGTTTGTTCTGTGAAATTTTTTTTTTTTTTTACATTTTCTTTTGTCCAGATTAATTTTGCTTCTGTTTTAAAAAGAAATTCCCAACTTCATGAAAATAAAGGATGTATAATATGAATTATTTCTAATTTTATAACAAAAATTAGTTCATTGTTGTGATTTTCTCATACTTTAGACCAGGGGTGCTCAAACTTTTTGAGACCAAGATCTACTTTTTCTCTCACCAGCCGGCTGAGATCTACCTCATGACATGAAGACATACAAATTGTAAATTAAACCCTATTGACTCATAGGGTTATATCAGAAATGATAAAGTGAACAAAGGTAAAATAACAGGTCCAAACAGGTGATCCACTCGAGAACCACTCGCACCTTTTTACTCTCTTTCTCTCTTTATTGTTAAGCACACCCGTTGCTGTGGCAACCGCCTGCGCCCCGCAAGCCGAGCAAAGATTACGTTAAAAATGTTCAGTCCGTTACGATATCAGGTTTCCAGGCTTTATTATTATTTAATGAAGCTACAAATGTTTTGGATCTTAGTGAATATTTTGATAAGTCTGTCAGAAGAGGAAGTGCTGCTCTCAGCGTCCTGGAGGCCTTCAGTTTCTCACGTGCTGCCGAGATCAACTCAAAACCTTCCCGCGATCGACTGGTAGATCGCGATCGACGTATTGAGCACCCCTGATCTAGACATATGTGTTATGATTCAGGTTTTTAAAAATTGCTTTGTTTTTGTTTATTTATTTATGTTTTGCTTTTGGGCAGTATTTTTTATTTCAGAGAAACATTATATAACATGGTAAAAAAAAACAACCCTGAAACATTAATGCATATATATGTGTAATATTTAATTTGGTATTTAAAGTATCTCTTCTCTCATGATAAAATACAGATTTCATGACACAGAAAACTTTTTCTTTTTCTGAAGTTCTGCTCGTCTGACAGTGACTCCAGAATAAGGAGCTGATATTAGCCGATGAATTATTCAGGTTTCACCAGACGTGCCCCGGCTTGATAACTTGTCACTGGGGCCTTCTCAGTTTTCACACCGACTGTTTCTCCTGCGTTCTTCGTTGCAGGCAATATCTCCAAACCGTGAAATTTATTGTTTTATCGAAGCGTTGGAAAACCTGCTTCAGGCCACCTGCCCTTCGATGCGCCGCTGATCTCCAGAAAGAGGCAGCTGTTGCACTTTTCTCTGGCCTCCCGTGCAAAACAAACGGTTAAGCGGAAATGTAAACGGCGACTTTTTCAACCTTCGATTCGCGTGGGTTTTTGTGGGGCAACTTCACACCGTTCGACAGGGTCACCATGATGGTAAGAACTGTGGCCAAATAATGGTGCAAAACAAAAACACCATTTTTATAAAGGAAACTGGACGCAACAGGTGGAGGAGGGGCACCATGCAACAGGAGAAAGAAATGGTACTTTTTGTTTACCTCGTTAAAAAGACTCAAAGCTGCAAGAACTTTTTTTTTTTTTGTGGTCATGTTTCAAAACTAAATGATTTTGGTTATCGATTAATCAATTGTTCTAACCACTAAATGATTAATCACATCAAAAAAAGTCACATTCTACTGATTTATTTTTACGTAACCACTTAAAATATATTGAAAGCAAATAATCAAAAGTCCTTTTCTTAAATCAAGAAAATAAACATTTTGTTGCCTAAAACGCAACAACGAAGCATTCTTCGAATGTATTAGAACCTGGTGAAGCAACACCCACACCACTTGAGGAGTTTTGGGTAAAACATATTCACAGAGAAAGATGTTTTCATCTTCAGCAAAGGCTTTTATCTTTAGCCGATATTCTGCTGTTAACGATTAATCGGTTTCTAAATTAGTGGACGATAATTTCTTTTAATCGATTCATCACGATGAGTCCGATTAATCGTTTCAGTCCCGCAAGAGTAATCACAACGTTTCACTTCCTCTTGGGATAAGTCAAGTTTGACTGTTTTTTTTTTTATTGAAATGAATTGGAAAAGGGTTTAAATTGGGACTTTAGGCAAACTGCAAGCATGCATTAACAAAGACAAGGACACAGGAAGTTTTTTTTTTTTTTTTTTTGCACCACTCAGTGAGAAGGACCTCGGCAGCAACCAGAAGGAAGGTGGCAATAAAAAGACGTGAGCTACAGAGAAAGGCTGCATGAAGCCTTTACATGTGCAAATGGATTCAAAGATGATTGCAGAAACTTTTTAATAGGGTGAACACTTATTTTGTGCTTTCAAATCTGCCCCATGGTCTTTTAACATGGGGCCTTTCAATTTCAATGAAAATGAAAGTTCAAAGCAGAAAGCAACTCTGCACAAATCAGCACGAGGAAGCTAATGTCCAACAACTCGTCTTCCACCCTCACTTATTCACATTCACCCTAAAGCTCTCGTTCTTGAGCCAGCACCAGTAGGAAAACGTGCACATCTGGTTCAGCTGGAGGTTCAAAGGTCATGTTGTCTCAGCGCTGCAGCCACCTGTAGCGTCAAGCTAGCATCTGAGATAGGAGGCGGTGAGTGCCAGGGACTTTCCACCGCACACACCACGAGGGCCGCGCGCGCGCACGCACGGCGCACACGAGGGCGCACGGCTTCTTCTTCTTTCTTTTTTTTCCCTCCTTCTCGCTCTGTGTTGCATGTGTGTTTACATGTGGAGAGTGAGCATACCGTAAGCGCAAAACGAACTGAAACTGGGAAGCAGAGGCCATTCTGTATTCTTGTGCACTGGAAACTTTCCATGCATGTAAAGCAAAAAGACAACACCATCAATGTAAAATCCTGCACAGAGCAATTAGAGGCCCAATGCAAAGCTAGAATAAAAGAATCCTGTGGCATATTTAGAGATTTTCCCACCTCATCTTACCCTCAATTAGATACTTTATGGGTTTGTTTGTTTTTTTTTTTGTTTTTTTGCAAAATTATTCCCACTTCTTCCCTCATGACCACAAACCGAAACAGATTTTAACTGATGGCTCATGTGTTGGACTGAAATAAAACAGAGAAGTCTTGAGAAGTCTTATCAGATGAAAGTAGAAAATCATTGATTCGTGTTGATCTATAAATAGCGCCTCAGCCGCAGCTTGTCGGCTTCTCAGAACCGACAAAGAGTTTCTGAGAGGAGGTGGACATCTCGGGGAGTTTTCTCGGCCATAAATCCCAAATTTCCTCGTCACGATCCTTTTGCCCACTTCCTTATCGCTTCTGCCTCGTGACGCCTCGTTACTCTGGGAAACCCGCCACTCGGACTCAGGCAGTGTCGGAAGACGTTTTCTAGGAAGTTTTCGCCGCGCTCTCTGAACCCTGACCCGGCTGTTTTGACGGTCAACAGCAGCGTCCCTGCACTTCATGCAGAATTTCAATTTCACTTTGTCCTCTGGTGGTTTTTTTCTTGGAGAGAGTTGAGTCGAGAAGTCATCGCGTCTGGAGATGTGCAAACCGCTGGAACCCTCAGCGTCCAGGACGTTTGGTGCAGGCGCTTCGGGTTCCCTCTCTGCAGGAACCGTTGCTAGTGAGTTCAAGCACATTCATAAAAAAAATTTTCTTTTAAAAAAAAACGCCAAAACTACGTTTACCGAAGGTGCATTTTGCACTTGTGCAATGAAATTTGGTGCATGTGAAATTCAGAAAGCGACGCTGCAGTGCCAAGACCTGCGTTGGACACAACCTGGTGTAACCTCATTTTGGTTCCATACCCTGATGTTAGAGAGAGCGAGGAGCCTCTCGCTGCAAGAGACTCTGTGTGTTTTTAAGCCCATAAAGGAAGCGCAGACTAAAAAGGGGGTGAGACCGAGCCCAGGCAGCGCTGGTGCTGGAAATCCCCTTCCCTCAGCCTCAGCGAGTCTGCGTCGTCTCAGGCACTCTGAGCCTCGCCGAGGCCCACATCAAAGGGGCTGCTGCTGTTCTCATCAACCCGCCCCGCTCCAGCCCACCGCCCATCTTCTTCTACCTGCTCCTTTAACCCCCCCATCCCCTCTCTGACTGCTTTTTCCATTAGCACACATCCCGTCTCTCGCGCCCCGGCAGCTGCTTCTCAAAGAGCCGCTGACCCTCGACGACCTCTGGCGTCCCCGAACCAGGTGGGCGCAGAAATGTCTCCAAGCGAGGTCCGAGTCACTCTGCACCGCCAAAAACGTTCGATATCGCCAAGTGTTTCACGTGCAAATATCTTGGGACACTCCAGATAAGACCAAACCAGCTGATGAGTCCAAGCAAGATGCATTAGCTTGTTTTAAGTCAATAATCCTTAATATTGGTAAAGATGTGCTAGTCCCTCTGGCAGATTGTTCCACTTATAACAAGACATTTTTGCCAAGTTACTCTATTTAGTCAGGCAACTTCCTAAGACAAGTAACCGGTTGCACTCGGAGAAAAGCTTCGTTTGCTGTGCCTTTTGGTTTTTAATTTGCAAAAACGGCTCTGAATCATATTTCATACTCTTTCTGCATCACAGTCATGTGCATTTGTGTTTATCTTTCTCGTCGAATTGTGACGAAGCGCGTTTGTGTTTGCGACAAATTGTGCAAAAGCTCACCGGGTGTGGATACTATTGCAAGCGGTACTTTTTCATCCAAGTTAAGGAATATTGACTTCAAACAAGCTCCTTTATGGTCCCGAATAGTTACTTGTAAGGTCAATTTGCCTCATTTCATGTCTGCTGGGACATTTGCAGTAGAAACTAGACCGAAAATACTTTAGTTTGGTTTTGTGCTTTTGCAGCGTGGAGTGAGTACGTTTATTGAACCGCCCCTCTGCTATCGTTCTCAGATCAGATGAAGCAGCACATATGGTAGTCAGGTGGGCCGGGGAACATTTTTAGCGCTCGTGGTTAGACCTCTGTAAAACCTCTGACTAAATCTGAAGTGAAAAACGTTGCTTCACTTAACACCCCTTAATCCCAGCCCCCACGGTTCAAAACCAACAAGAATGTCAGGTATGCACCGAGCAGCGGAGAACTCGAGTACGACACGTGGACGCTCTGAAGGGATGGGAGGGGGGCAATAAAAACGACCCCCCTTCTAATGCTTGCAGATACGTAGCCGTGTGATCGTGGATGCTCGTGCCTGCATTCATCGCTCCGTGACGGAGGATCTCACAAGGATCGGCTTTGTGAATCCTCAGACTCTGGATTTTCCCTCGTAATCAGGGATTGTCCGCTGACGGCCGTGTGTCTCACACTTCCTGGACACTGCACCAGTCGGTCAGTCAGCTTCCTTTCTGGTGTTCCGCTAATGTGGGGCGAGATACACAGACCACCGAGGGGTTTCTCCCGCTCCAGGGGAACCTTTTTTTTTTTTTTTAATCTTTGTCTTTGTACTTGAAGTGGAAGGAAACAGCTCAGAGGTTTCCAGGCCTGTCTAAAACCTGAGGTGTCCAAAGTGCGGCCGTTTGACTTCGGGTGTTTTCCGTAGACTCGCTTCGGCCGGAGACCCAAAATCGCAACATTTGTTACATTTTCGTCTGCCGAGGTTCTCTTTCACACTACATTGTGTCAAACAGTTCAACCCTTCCTCATCTGCGGTGGTGCTACACCAAGAACCACCGAGACAGAACAACACGAAAACCTCTGGAGACGACTCTGAGAGCTACTTCCTTCTTCACGAAATGTCAACAAAGATGGAGTGGCGTCAAGAGTTTAGAGGTTGTTGTCTCTTTCTCTCTTCCATCAGCTCCAGAAGCTCGAGTTTGTTTTGGCTGTGGTTCCCCAAAATGCCCTGCACTGTCGTTCGCTCGCTGCTCTTTGGAGCGATCTCTGGCACGCTTGGCGTTCACGCATGCGCTTGCCAGAGTTCACCTCGACCGATCCGATACCTCGCTCTTTCAGGTCGGCCAGGCTTCAGTCTGCATCAGAAACCGGTTGCACGTTCACACCTCCGCAACCGAACCGGACCTCATAGGCAAACGAACCGGTGTTGGATTGAAGCGGACTAAACGAAGGCGGTGTGAATGCGGCCCGCCACAACCGATGGCCGATGCAAATACAGACTTTTTTTCTTTAATTAGAGCAAATTTATAACAAATTCAGATTTTCTACAATGGAAAATATTAAGTGCAACACAAATTTCTTTTAATAACCATGCTTTTTGCTTTCTCGTTAATTTCACTGTGAACAGGACAATATTTGTCAACAGATGTCAGAGAACCCAAATCTGTTTTTGTAACATTTTGTAGGGAGAGCGACCCAAATCCTGTTCTTATCGCTGCAAATAGGCGAAATATTTTTTTCTTTCTTTTTCATCTGAGCCTAAAACAATTTGCAAACTGAAGGGTTTTTTTTTTTTCTTTTTTCAACAATGTGATCCAAATGACTTCATCTGCCCTTTCTTGCAGAAAAAATAGACTTCTACAGGTGTTTAATTGTGTGCTTAGTTTACTGAGGAGCAGTGAAAAGAACTGCGATCATTTTTTGTAGTATGTCACTATATATGCGTGTGTGTTTACACACTGGAGACCATGGTGAGTTTTCCTATCTTGGACGATGCTGCCCTCTTGTGGGCTGGTTGCGGTACTTTTACAATTTTCTGTGAAATGTCTCTGACAGCATAAAATTACGGCTGGTTTGATTCCGCATCGCAGAATAATCGGATTAGATGAGACTAAAACGATCAATTAACCTGGACTAAACCGCGTTTCAAATTTTATGTGGATTCTTCCCTGTTTGTTGTAACTATTGCCTCTTTTAAAACGGTTTTCGGCCTTTATTTTACCAGTAGAAGACGTTTCACGAAAGGCAGCCGCACACGTCATACAGGACATGACAGAAAGCATCAGACATCACCTAATAATAAGCAGCAGAATGATACTTATGCTGCAACATTCAATGTTAATTCTGTACGATTTTCTTGAAATGATTTTCCGAATAAAGAAACAGAAAACTACAGAAAAGAAATGTCTGCTTTGCGCTCAGTGTGTAGAAAAATAATCCATGGTTTTGTGATATAGAATTTAAAATCCAGGAGCTAAGGGCTCACACTAAGCACTGCAAAAAGACAACAGGACAAAAAATATATATATTTCAGAAGGGCTGTTTTTTTTTTTTGTCCAGTGGAAAAAGGAGCAGGTGTGTTAGCGCCATCTAGTGTCTATCAGGGCACGTCTCTGAATTTATTTAATAAATTCTGAAAGCGACAGGTCGAGTTTTATCCTGCTATTTTTTTTAAAATATATATATATAATTTTAGTCTCATAATTTTATGGCTTTATTTTCTGTTAGTATGTCCCTAATCCTTTGTCGTAGAAGGCATTTAATTCCTATGAATTTTATTTGGGGGTATGAGAGCAACGGGCTAAAACTATGCGTCTTCCCGTTGTCTGTTGAGGCTCCCTCAAAAAATACATAAATAGAGCTTATTACTTTGCAAATAGCAAACCATGGATGGAGACCGCGGTGACGGTGCCTCAGACTGTGAGAGCGCAAACAAAAACGAACAAAAGTCACGAAAAACCAAGCAAACACGAAGGATTTCATCAACGACGTGTGGCGTTCACAGGTTTCACTGCCGCTCACAAACAAAAACACAAGCCTGCAACATCCAGCTTAGAAGCTGGTCGCATTTTCAAGTTGACTATTTCCAGTAGAAAGCAGAGCAGAAATGCTTGGCGAGATTCGTTAAGACTCTCTGGAGACAAATGCAGGAATGGAATCGTGTTTTCCAGTCTGATCGGATAAATGCAGCTGATTATCCAACAGGAATGTTTCATTTGCATCCTATTACCATAGAGACAGGTGAGAAACGCATATTTACTGAATACGATCGGTACATGGCAAGAAGACCTTGGAGAGGCACAGAAGAAAGTTGGATTCTGTTTTGCCGTCAACCTTGAACAGTTGTTCACACAACTGAACCAAACGTGCAAAGACTTCAGTCAGTTTTTAAAGGGAAGGTTGTGGCGTCGTTGGAGGGATGAAGAGGGGAAAACCCTGCAGGGATACCATCTTTAATATCATAGGTTTTCACTCGAGGCTCAACAAGATGGGAGTTCGTTAAAAAAAAAAAAAAAGAGAGCGAAAAAGGGAGAGAGTTGTTCCTGACAGCTGGACTGCTCCTATTGTTTGACCGTGACTCACTGCAGGACGTAGTCAAAGCGTCGCTGCACGGCCACAGCGGTGAGGTTGGGCCCGCTGAAGGAGGTCGTTCTGGCGCACAGAATGGATTCATTGTGCGGCGGGCGGCCAGGGTCCCTGACCTCGGGCCAAGCCTGCGCACACAGTGACACAGCCGCTTTTGTTACCGCGGACAAAGCGCGCCCTCACATCAATCATACTGCACAACAGCGCTGAGTCTTTTTGAACAAGCACGCAAGCGAAGCGTGGCTGAGACGAGTGGCATCGGCGAGATGCAGCCCGCGTCTCCATGTGAACAGGGCGTCTGGAGGTCTCAGCAAATCCAATTTTTAAGACCATGTAAATGCTGCTTTGCATGGATTTGAAGAAAAAATCTAAATGCAATCGAGCAAAATAAAAGCGGACATTTCTGGGGTCCTTGTGCTTCTCGACATGCCGCTCTTCTACAGCCTACACCCCTACAGCACTAAGCTGAAGTAGTTGTTTTTGTGTTTAGTTTCTTTCATTGTTGCACATAATGCGCCTCGCTTCGTATGGGTTTGCAACTGAAGTGGTTCAGTGGCGTAAACAAACATGGGTCAGTCAACCGGTGATGAAATCACCATTTAACCCGTGACAGACGCAGGAAAGCCAGCTGGCCAGCATGGACATATCAGCATGAAATTCTGTCAGAATTGGAAATTTGGCAAACGCGTACGTTCATTTATGAAGCGGTAGCTTTAAGTGTTGGAAATTGATTTAATTGAATGGAAAATATGGAACATGCTGAACGTAATTTAAAGTTATGACCTGCGGAATTATATGGTAGGGCTAAGCTAAATCTGACGTAAAGAATCTCATTACATCAGAGTGTGGTCAGATACTGTCACTGATTAATAAATGCAAATATAACATCAAGCACCACTTGCATTTCTTTCCGAATATAAGATGGAGATGTGCAGACAATTGTCAAAATTAAGAGTCATGAGTAAAGAAGAAAAAAAAAAATCAGTTAACAGTTTATTGTCATGTTACAAAAACAATAGAAAATGTCAAATTAACAGCTCAATAAGTTAAGAAAATAAATAAGTGTAAAAAACTGCTTACAAGTGGTTAAAAATGTAACTTTGTAGGTCCTTAAACAGACTTAGTGTCATAATTTGTTTACCCATTAAGATTACACAAGATTACTTTAAAGTTCACAGTAAATAAGGCGGATGAAACGGCAACACGCAACCCTTACACCCACTTTTCACCATTTCTGTTTAGCTAAATGTTAGCCTACCCCGTGGCGGCTAAAATGTAGCCACCGTTTAATCTGCTCGGTGCTTCCACAGACGGCAAGTGCAACACAAGCCTGAACATGTAATATTAAAACACGTCTACACACAGCATGCATATGGACACGAGGTGAAGGAATGTTAACATGGCCAGCTCTTTGGTGCAGCCAGGTGGATCCGGGACATCAGCGCTAACAGACGTAGACATGAGCGGCTGCTGAACCTTGAGATGGGGGAACATAAACCGTCCGCAGGGACATGGGATCGCGGTTAAACAGATGCTCAGCCCACATCTGGCACTGGCTGTGTGGGCCGTTTAGGCACTATGTGTGGTCAATCTTGAGGCACAGGGGAGCAACACTTTGTCCTCCCTGTATAGCATAGAGTGGAGGGTCGCCGTAGCAACCTACAGTGGCATTTACTTCCTAAAATCTGCCTGACTGCATGAGTTTAAAGGTTTCTGATTTCCCACATTGATGCACCAATCCGATCTGCCCATTAAAAGCCGCGTTATACACAAACCAAACAGCTTGGTGATGTTCTTTTCCTTACTGACGAACAAAACACTGAAATGTCCTCTCAGGAAGGGTTAGGTCGCCGTGACGACAACCGGGACGGTGATCGTGTTCGGAGCCGCCGGATTCTCGTTCTCCGGCCGACGGGTCGCGCCGGGGCGAGCAGGCGCCGCCTCCCGCGCGTCCGCCGATGCGATGGGCTCGCCCTTCGCTTCCTGAGATTGCAGCTGGTCAAAGGCCCGCTCCGCTTCCTCTGACAGTCGGTTCTCCTCGGCCTCCTCCTCTTTCTGGAGGACGCAGGGGAGGAATACCGTTAGGATGGCCGAGACACAACAAACGAAGACAGCATTTCCTCAAAGCGCTCCGGCGTCACCTCTTTCTTTATCCTGTTGTATTCGTCAATGGCATACTGGTACTTTGCCGATGTTATGCCGAACAGCGACGCCATCCTCTCCCCAAGATAGTCGCATGCTGCAATGTAAAACAACTGAATGTTGACCAAACACAAGCTAACATCATTTTTGTCCTTACTGCTTTAACAATGTCAATGGCACCATAGGAGAGATGATGTTTTTGTACACTTTGTTTCAACAGAAAACAGTCATGGCCCCGTTGCTCTGCTATCAACTAACTTTTCCCAAAACCAGCGAGTTGGTGTTTAACTTGCCAATCATCAACATACTGTGACTTGAATGTGTAAATGAAACTCGTGTGGGTCAAGGTTACTGAAGCTAACTAAAAGCATCGGAATGACAAAAACTGAAACTGAGTAAACATTTTTGTCAACTAAAATACATACAAGCTATCCCGGCGATATTTGCGCTGGTCCGCAGAATGGCGGCAGCAAAAGTTGGGAGAAAATGCCAAGCAGTGGGTTGTTCAGCCATGATTAAATACGCTTATTTGGAAATGGCGTCTTCTGTTGGGTATCAGCGCATACCTAATCACAACACTTTGACCTTTAACTGTATAGTTAAATATAGTTATTTAACAACATTTTAATTATAGTTAAATAAAACTTAACTACAATTAAAACCCTAGACTAATGGCACCAAAACTGACTTTTGCCCGAGGGTCTACATCTTCCTAGATCCACCCCTGGCTTTGGTTGTAAGCTGATTATAAAAATAAATAATCTACAATGAAGGAAGAAACATGTTTGTTCAATAGGAATGTGAACTTGATAGTTGTATCAAAGCCACTGCAAACCTGAGATGGTGGACGTGGCAGCTCTCCACATGTGGAACCAGAAGTAAGGCCCCCAGGTCATCTTGGACTGCAGCACAAACACAAGGTTACCCTCACCTTCACACGAACGGAAGGTCACGACCCGCCACCGCTCCTCACCCTCACCGCATCGACCGGAGGGGACAGCAGATCCTTCCGCTCCGCCTCCGGGTCCTCTGCCTCCTCCTCGTCGGTGCTGTACTCCTCCATGGTCTCCCCGCTGGAGAAGTGGATGATGCGGCGGGGAGCCTTCTCCTTCGGCTCCGTCCGCTCGCCCAGCTCTCCCAGCTCGACGCTCTCGAACTCCCTCCCCGGGCTCGGGCTCTGACCCTGGGGAGGACACGACAAGCGCGTCCATGCAAATTCAGAGGCGACATTCAACCAGATCCGTCCGACGTGACAACGGCTGCGGCTAAACGCCAAGCCCCAAACCCCCGGAGGCATTAGAAACCGGGAAACACACCGCGAGCGGCTCGTCGACTAGGCTAGAAGCAAAGCAGCGACACTCTTACCTGCCCCGTGTCCATGCCGCGTCCTAAAGACACGTTAACATTGGCGAGATACAGAGAAACATCCGCCATTGTTGCCGTCTTCTTTGTATCTCTGCGAGCTGCGCCGACGCTGACGTCAAACCCGGAAGTGCCGTACGTAACGCCCAAACCGTTGCGCTAAAAAGCACCTTTTGACAACACGCTTTCATCTTTTCTAATTTCAAACAACATTAAAATAAACTACAGCGTAAAAATATACAGAGGATTTTGATGGAACTATATTATATTATCTGTTTGTTCGCAGGGTCCGCCGCTGGGCGCGGCTTGAAAACCTTACAGAATATTAAAGTCCTTTAGAGCTGCCCACCTGTTTGCCTGCACACAAAGGTAGAGAATGAATCAACTTCACTTAGTGATATTTTATAGGAAGCCAAGTTAAATGTCACAGCAAACACTCAGACTTGACTACTGCCACAGATATATTCAATAAATGAAAAATATTCACAAGTCAATTTATTTCAGGAACTTTATCATGCAGTGAAGCACATTGTATACATTAAAAGTCTCAATTTCTGGTAATTCTGATGGTTGCCTGCTTACAATGAAGAAAGACGTGACATTTGAAATCAGAATGTTATATCAGACAGACATAAAAAAATAAAATACAGAAAAGTAGCCTAAGTGAAAAGTAAGTTTCACATCTGCTTAAAGGCTACCAATCTTCAATGTATTATATTGTGTCCTTTAATGAATATCACTGTCGTCTAATCTTATCTTGCGGCAAGTAGGCCAAACGGTCTTAAAAAACCCCCAAACATTCCCTGTTCTTAAGAAGTGAAACAAAGACATTGGCAAAATGACCAATAAAAAAAAAAATGAAATAAAAATAATTATAAAAATAAACAAATAAATAAAAAGCTGAGATGCAAAATACAGAAAACCTTCTTGGAGATACAGTTTCCTCAGTCCATCATCAGGTTTGTAATGTTTTTGTCTCTCCCACTCTTGCTATCTCGGTCCCTTTGCAGGATAGCAAAGAGCAGAAAAGCTGCTTTTTACATATTTGTGCCTGCAGCAGGTTGTGTCATAAAACCCTGCTGAGTGCTGAAACATCCCAAGGCAAAACGGTGAACCCCTGCGTTGCCCCCGATACGCTCATCAGCCTGAGATGAACGCCGTGCAAAGTTACAAAAATAAACAGCTTGAACGTGTAAGAAGGGAGATTGTTCTTTCTTATTTATTTTTTAAGATTTACCAGTAAACAGGTCAACTTTTCTTTTTTTATTTTTTATTTTTTTTATTTTTTTTTACAGCAAACATCCACACAGCCAGGAAAGCCCCTCATTAGAGGGTGCAGCTGCATGGAGAAAAGGGCTCACATTTTATTTGCATGTTGTTTCGGTTTTTATTTGCACATGCAAGAGCAGCAAAACAGTCAGGTGGGAAACTCCCCCAGGATTGGACTGATGTAGCTACAGCAGTGGCTCAAAATCCCTTGCAGACATATTGCTTGAAAACTCTCAATTTGTCACAATGTAACTACAAAGTTTGTAACAACATAAAGATGTAAATTAATTGGGAATCAGTGTTTAAGACCAACAAGCATTGAATATATGTGCAGCTGAAAGGAAAAATGATACACAAATCAATAATCTTCACAATAACAGTCTTTTAGGATATATCTCTGTATGTATCTGTTTAGCACATCTGAAATTTTTGTCCATTTGCCTGTGCAAAAAATGTGAAATTCAGTCGGATTGGACAGAACACAGCAGTAAAATTAACTTCAAAATCCGTCTATTGATTCTCAATGCTATTCAGGTCTGGACTTTGCATTTTAGCACATGAATATGTTTTGATGTAAGACATTGCTACATTATTATTTTTTTTTAAACGTGGCAGAGGGCAACACATGGCAAAAAAAATTAAGAAAATAAAACAAATTGGCATTCAGAACAGTTTTTTTATTGGTTATTTGCATATTAAGCCAAGGCACTGCCTACAGAATGGTAAGAGGAAAACTTCTGTGTGAGAGAATCCAGGGATTTTTCTCCATCCTACAGTACTTACTAGACACTGCCTAGTAAGTACTGTAGGATAATGCTACAGTGCCGCACACTGGTCACAGATGATTTGTGAAACTTGTATTTTTCATGTTCTATCTATCTATCTATCTATCTATCTATCTATCTATCTATCTATCTATCTATCTATCTATCTATCTATCTATCTATCTATCTATCTATCTATCTATCTGGAATCAAAGTTTACCAATACATTTTCTGACCACTAGATGTCAGTATAGCGCCACCCAGCTCTCTGAGCTTGCCCTGAGACAGCTGTGCCACTGAGTGGGTAGTGAATTATTTGGACCTGGTTGGCTATTTATACAGCTCACTGACGGGAACCTGAATATACGCACATTGAATAATCACTCACTCTGTTTAGATACTCTCACCCTGGAGGGCTACAAAGCAACTTCAACAGGAAGGATTTACTGGAGGCCACAAACCGCAGGACTAAATCTCAGAGCTATGATGTCATGTTAAAGCTGCAGCCTCATAGCATAAAAAAAAAAAAAATGGGGGAGAGACATGCATGCTTGTCTCATTTTTTTGTGTCTCTGTGCAAATGTTTGCTGCGGAAGGACTGCAGGTTTGTTGTGTTTTGGGCTCTGCCAGAATACACTTCCCTGGATGGAGAAAAATCCCTGGATTCTCTCACACAGAAGTTTTCCTCTTACCATTCTGCCAAGATTAACAGCTTCACCTGCTCTCCCTCGGTTTGTTTGGACAGGACCGTTGGATTTTTCTTTTTCTTTTTATTGGCTCGCTGTTGTGTCACATTAGCCTCCGACAATAGGATTTTAGCAGACGGTTCGTAATCGCCTGGAGATGCGGACCTCACTGAAGCTATGAATGACGTATGAAATGCGCCAGCTCGTCCATGAAGGAAACTGGGCGATGAAACTTACCCGAAACTGTGCCCGCTCTAAACAACCACCCGACTCTTCAAAGAGAGAAGCGCAGAAACAAACAAGATCTTTGCCAGGAATAAAATGTCTTAAATATTACTCTTGGTCCAACTGTGTTTCCTCAACAGCTGGAAGTGTGGCCCACGCAGACCGAATGGCTTCGTTCGCTTCCTCTGCTGCAACCAGAGTCAGGCCACGTTTCAAAAACAGCACAGAAAATCGATGTCTTCGTTCACGGCCCCTCCTTCTGGAAATTCTGCCAGAGGAATTGAACTCAGTGGGAGAAATCCCAGATGCATCACTGACAGGAAATGAGAATCGAATGGAATTTCGTGCGAAGATAACGGTGAGGCTACCAAAACGCAAACATTGCAACGCAACAACAAAGCCCACAAAGCCACGTTAAAAAAAAAAAAAAATCTATGCTAAAACAGATGTTGACGTAATTTAGGATGACTTTCATTTTTGCATAAATGTTATGTCTTTTGTTTAGTTATGGTTTTTGATATTTTTTGACACCTCTGCGCCACCATACACCTTAGTATCGACACGCCATGTTGCTCAAAGTAATGAACTGAAAAAGAAATCTTAAGTTGAGTTTTAGTTTTTCACTTAACCAGACATTTTCACAGCTTAGTTTATCTTGTAACCTGAGCCTGTTGTAAACTTCTCTATACATTTTTCTTTGATGTGTCTGCAGCACTTTTATGTTTTTTCAGCAATGTTCCCTCAAAAACAACCTGAGGATTTTACAGAACAGAATTTATGCCATAACACCATAATGCAGTAGTGGACTGTAATTGTTTATTTGTTTTTGGGGGTTTTTTACATGCCATTGTGAAGATAACTTAGTTTTCCAAATCATGCTTCAACCAGGTTTATGGTTGTTTCATTGCAAAATGGGGAAAACTTAAACATACGCTTACTTAATACCGTATAGCATTATACATCATATCTGAGACACATTGGGTCATCATATAGATATTGTCTTATACTCAAATAAGGACATTTGTTTGGGGGTTCAGAGCATTTATTCAATTGGGTTCCAACATGAATCGGCGCTCAACCAGCTGTCAAACTGAGCCGACTGCGTGTTTGTTTCCTGCTTTATGTTTCAATAAAGTCTTGCTAGTGAAACTGCCAGATTTCAAGAAGAAGAACACTGAGAAAATCATATCATCTAGTGGTGGGAAAAGCAACAAAAAAATCTAGTGTGCTCTGGACTTAAGATGAAGTAAATGCACACATATTCATGATATGCTTTGATAAATAAAATTCATAAATTTCAGTACTGAAAAATTTGCTTCCTACCAGGCGAGTGTCTCCAACCTGAGAATGTGAGAATGAGAATTATTTGAAGGCTGATTCTGTGCCTTCAAATAATCTCAACAATGCTCCTGTTGAAGATTCATGACTTATAACTTATAAGTCCGAAACAGTAAGAGGTTTGAAAAACTAGTCTGTGCTACACTCAAGAGAGAGATTCATTTGACGCTCAAAGAGTGATGTCATCACTGCTGATGTCATCGTTACCGTTGAAGCTGAACATTTTAATGGCGCGTTCACATCAAACACGTTTTGAGATTCAGGCGATTCTGGTTCATATTCAAGGTCTGTGGAGTGTTGGATGCGTCAAACATTCCCAACGCTCGACGCGCCTCCACATCGACTGCATGCAAAACCACACGTTCAAAACGCATTTAGTGTTTACACCATTAAATGTCCAGTGTCACATGAGGTCAGAGCTTTGGCCCTCTGCTCTGCATGTTTTAGATGCGTCTCTATTTCAGAACAGCTGATCCAAATGATCGCGTTACTTTTTTTTCATAAAAACTGACTGTGTGTCTCACAGAGATAGAATTCTTTTCTCCACCTGTCTTTGTTACACGCAGGACGGTTACCATAGCAACGGAACACAGCAGGGCAGAGCAGCAGATTAGGACTACAAAAACGCATCACTGTAGTTCTAACTATGGCAGGAACGAGCTGGCCTTTAGAACTACTTGTGTTTTGGGCGTTTTATAACTGATTTTAAACCAGTCACTTTGTTCCACATGAGATTAGTGTGGCAATTTTAAATTAAGCTTCATGAAAATTTCAAAATAAAAGACTACACAATTTTTACATAAGGAATTGCTTTTTGGGCATTTTATAATTGATTTAGCCCAATCACTGTTCTCATGGGATTAGTTTGGACATTTAAAATGAAGCTTACTGAAAATTTCAAACATTAGCACTTTGGCTAATTTTAGCTTTCACACTAATTTTAACATACTGAATGGTTCAAGTCCATGTTAGTCAACATGCTTGTGACTCTCCACGGGCTACTTTTTTTTTTTGCTAAGCTTAGCATTGATGCAAATTTGTACACTGGGTCCAGGCACACTTTGGCAGGCCCCTGGTTAAATTTAACCAGGAATTTCTTTGTTGTTATTATCAATCCATCCATCCATCCATTTTCTTACACCCTGGTCCCTAGTGGGGTCAGGAGGTGCTGGTGCCTATCTCCAGCTAACTTTCCGAGCGAGTACACCTTGTGTGGCTCTGTCGCAGGGCCATGCACACACACTCTCACACAAATTAACCTAACAGGCATCTTTTCTGACTTTGGGCGGAAGTCGGAGGAACCTGAGAGAACCCACGCATGCACAGGGAGAACATTCAAACTCCGAGCAGAAAGAGCCCAGGCCCGGAATCGAAGCCAGGACCTTCTTGCTGCAAGGACCTTCCACTGTGCAGCCCAGGGAATTAATTAATCAATTATTTCATTTATTATCTTTTTATTACTGTCCATCCATCCATCCATCCAGCCATCCATTTTCTTCCACTTATCCTGGATCGGGCCGTGGGGATAGCAGCTTAAGAAGGGAGGCCCAGACTTCCCTCTCCCCCAGTCACTTGTTTCAACTCTTCTGGGGGAAAGCCAAGGCGTTCCCAGGCCAGCCGGGAGACGTAGTCCCTCCAGCGTGTCCTGGGTCTCCCCCGGGGCCTGCTCCCGGTGGGACGTGCCCGAAACAACGCTGGGTCATCTTGACCAGATGCCCGAGGCACCTCAACTGGCTTGAGGAGGACCAGCGGCTCAAGTCTGAGTCCCTCCTGGATGACTGAGCTTCTCACCCTATCGCTCAGGGAGAGCCCAGCCACCCTGGGCTGGGCTCTCCCACCCTTTATAATAACAAATACCTTTTTTACATGTAGACACTTGTACATAACTGTAGGTTTATTTGTCTTTTGTAAAGTCCGACATGTTTTAGGAAGGAAAGTTCATTTATGCTCTGCTCGGGTCACAGGGAGACTGTAAAACAACCAGGTTCCGAAAACCTGGGAGAGCCCAGCCACCCTGGGCTGGGCTCTCCCTTAGAGCGGCCTAAACCCATTTTGGCTGCTTGTATCCATGATCGTGTTCTTTCGGTCATGACCCAAAGCTCATGACCGTAGATGAGGGGTGGGAACATAGATTGACAGGTAAATCGAGAGCTTCGCTGTTTTGTTTCAGCTCTTTCTTCACCACGATGGACCGGTACAGCCTGTCGATCTCCAGAGATCCTTGTGCTCCTCCACTTGGGGCAGGACATGCCCCTCAGCCTGGGACCCTTTTCCTCCTCGGACTCGGAGGCACTGATCCTCATCCTGGCCACTTCGGACTCGGCTGTGAACCGCTGCAGGGAGAGCTGCAGATCACGACCATCAGGACTGATTGATTTTGAGAAATCAATCAGTCTAACAGTTGAACATGGGCTGACAGTAAATCATCACCCACCAGTTGAACTACTGAGTCATCAGTTAGTTCAGGGGTCGGCAACTCCAGGCCTCGAGAGCCGGTCTCCTGCAACTTTTAGATGTGTTTCTACTTCACCCGAGTCAAATAATGGGGTCATTAGCAGAACTCTGGAGAACTTGACTGCATTTAGGAGGAGATTCAGCTTTTTGAATCTGCTGTGTTGGACCAGGGAGACGTCTAAAAGTTGCAGGAGACCGGCTCTCGAGGCCTGGAGTCACCTACCCCTGAGTTAGTTGAAGTAATCCTGTAACAGTTCAGTTTGAGAACACAAACTGTGACTAATATGACCCCCACACTCTGCCTTGGGTTCAAGAGGAGGAGCAAACAACTCCAAAACCCAAACAGAGAATCAGTCAATGTGGTTTATGACAAGGGAGTCACATTAAAACCTCTAGTCTCCATGAAATCCAGGGTTCAATAATTGGCCTTCAATAAAAGTAACCAATCAGAAGCCGCAGGTCGGGCTCCGCTTACGACGCCGTTTCTGGTCGACATAATCCGTCTGCGTCGCGCTCTGTCCCGACCCGCGGCTGATCCTCTGCGCTGGGCCGCCTGTCCGCAGCGTCTCGCACCAGTTTAACCTCCTCTTCTGCTTACAGCATGATGACCAAGCCTGTGCAAAGCACGGCAAGAAACGAGGTGACATACCCGCCGACCTCTGCGGCGCGCAGCTTTTTCTTCTCGAAACTCTGGAAGGCCTTCTTCATTTGCGCTCGCAGCAGCTCGCTCATCTCGGCGCTGACGCGCTCGTCCTTGGATGTCAACAGTTCCATCAGCTGCGAGCTGCTGTGCGTTTTCCGCAGCTCATCCAGCACCTTGGCGCACATGCTCCTGCGCTTCCTCGAAGTGGTTGAGAATTTCTTCGGGATCGCGAGGCCTTCAGTCGCCCTGTCTATCATCCGGTGGATGAGGGCGATCTCCTCCTCGCCCAGCTGCTCTGCAGCTGGCAAAGCCCCGCAGCTGATCAGTAGTCCGAGCTGCAGGTTCACTGCGAACAGCTTCAGCCGGTTATCCTCCAGTTCCTTCTCCATGGGGTCCAGAACGTCGGGATGGTTGAAAAAAATCCGTTTAAAGTTCATCTTCTCGGTGAAAGTTTGCACGATGCGATTCTAGTGTGAGAACTCCTCCAACTCCTGCTACTTTGTCTCTGAGGAGTCACTGAAGGAGACGGCCAGTCAAAACCTGTCAAACCCTTTGTTACGCTGTCACTCAGTGACGTCCTGTCAGTGACGTCATATGGCATGAAACTTCTTGTCAAGTCTCCCGATTTTTTGGCCGGGAAATGAAACTGCGCATGCGCCCCATTTGAACTCTGCTTGTCTTCTGTCGTTGAAAGAGCAGCGGCGTTTAGTTCAGGCAGGAGGTCAGAGATCCCAAGAGTTGTGGCTCAATGACGTGAAGCACAATATTTTTTGATCGGCCTGGTGAAAATCTGTATTTGCATCCAGTGAAAATGTTCGTCATCTCCTGCAGTAGACGAGGAGAGGAGATCCAAATTCCACGTAAAAGGCAGCACTAATGATTGCAGAGCTTTCTAGCAACTTTATCACGACTGACGAGCGAGTTGTCATGTATGAGGCGCTATTATTATTATTTTTTTCCCATCAGGGCCAATTTTGTTTAGATAACTGTTTTCTGTGCCGCTCTTAAGAACTACAGCTCTGCTGTCGACGTGAATCATCCTTCTTGGTGGCCCGTCGCATGCACATAGTTACAGGTCCGCGTTGCCTCGCACACTCTGCTCTCTGAGGGCCGGAGGAGAGCCGTTAACAGCTCTGTAAAACACAGGAGCAGACGCGACAGGGCCTCGGGAGGCAATGAAAGACAGCTGAGAAACGCAAGGCGGTGGAAGTCCCTTAAAAAAACGGATTTGACGCGAGTCTTTACGAGACACTGGGTCTAGATCCAGATTTACGGTGGCGAGTTGTCTTGGGATCCGTAAACGCCTCTCGGTGGAATTCGCCACGTGGAGACGCAGCGTCGGCCTTGGAAGTGATCCACGTTTTTGAGTTTCAGTAGATCGGATGAGAAAGATGCCACTAAGGGATGTATCTTCATCAAATATCTTTGTCATGTCCTCATTTATCACCGTACCGGATGGAGGCAAGTCCTCCAGTATCTGAAATTTAAACATTTTGCTTTCCAGTTCTGGATAAGTATGTAAAAAAAAAAAAAAAAAAGAAGAAGCAAACCTGAGCGTGGGATTTTCAAGACTTTATTCAGTTATCCAATCGTTAAACAATAAAAATGTGAACTTCTGAAGAAAATAAATGGCTTTTTACATTCTTTTATATGCAGACCTTTTTATTCATCTGTGTCTGACCTTTTTATCAGACCTCTTTCTAGTTGCATCAATAGACACACTACATTCTGACACCATGTGTGCAAGACTAGCTGACAATGACTACCATTGGTTTTAGCTGTCAAGTCATTAACATCACATGCTAAATCTTAAAATTTACATGTAGAATGAAAGTGACACAGTGCTTTGCGGCTGTCAACACTATGACATCTATATAACAAGGACGGGAAAGTTTTAATAAAAAAAAATAGTGTGAGAGAGAAGTAGGTCAGTTGTGCTAGCTTGACTATGACAACATCAACACGTAGAAGTGCTGCAGAATTCGCTGTTTTGGTTCAGTAAAAAAAAAAAAAAGTGACCGTCACACCAACTCTGACATATCAGCAGAGCAGGCGTCTAAATGACTGAATCGATCGCTGCTGCGTTCAGACGATCACTTATTAATATATGCAAAAGTGAAGATCGAGTCTGAAAATAACAATCTTCTAATCTGTTCTTCATGTGGGTAATGTTTTGTGTGTCTTTTAGTGTTGAATCCTGAAACATTAGTGGCGTTGTTGTCTGTCGGTTGCTATGGCAAAGACGGTGTGTAGCACAGCTGATACGGAGGGTGTGAAAAAAGAATAAGAGTGGTTCTGCTGAGTTTTCCTTCAACAATTTGGATTAATTGTTGAAGGAAATTGGATTAATAATACCTACAGTGTATATATATATGTATATATATATATATATATATATATATGTATATATATATATATATATATATATATATATATATGTGTATTTATATACATATATATGTACACCCGCATGCATTTTCTAAATTTTTCAGTATGGGATTAATCTCCTGTAACAACACATTTCCCCAGTCGAAAGACATAAACGCTTTAAAAAAGTAAACACCTTTTCTCTCTTTCTTACTAATGAAAGTCAGACTCAGAGTAAATCAATGGCTTTCTTCTTCTTTTTATCCTTTTTTCTTATTTTTTATTCTGCTCTCTTCAGAGTGCCACCCTTTTAACAAACACCTCCATGTTCACTGTGCTGATCCTGTGCTCTGGCTCAAGGCGAGCCTCACGCTGAATGGCAGGAGCAGCGAGGGCTGCCGTCACGCGTCACGCCGCTGAACTCCGGCCGCCCACTGGATGCGCAACGGTGATAGAAATCCAGAGTTACGCGATGGAAGTGACTCTGCGGAAAGTTACAGCCGACTCCCGACAGCGGCAGGGAGGAGCCGACCGGTGCTTCAGCCGCCTCGGCGTTGAAGCTCGCAGTCAAGTCGCACACTTTTATTGGTCTTCTGTAGGCTTTTTTCAAGAATTTCATTGGCCGTCTATTAGACCACTACTTGACCATTTAAGTCGACACCTGACAGAAAATTGCCCAATTAGGATAGTAAAGTTTAAACCCAACCTCGCTTTCTTGGTACAGTTTCTGATTTGAAGTAGGTTTTTACCTTTCAAGGATGAAAAGAATGGTCTTCGGATGAAAGTGGATCATTAAACCCAGGCAGCCTGCAGGAATAATGAGGTGATAGTTTCTCCAGCAGCTTCCAAACCATCCATCCATCCATCCATTTTCCGTCACCCTTCTCCCTAACGGGGTCGGGAGTTGCTGGTGCCTATCTCCAGCTGCGTTCCGGGCGAGAGGCGGGGTTCACCCTGGACAAGTCGCCAGTCTGTCGCAGGGCAACACAGAGACAAACAGGACAAACAACCATGCACACACACACTCACACCTAGGGAGAATTTGGGAAGACCAATCAACCTGACAGTCATGTTTTTGGACTGTGGGAGGAAGCCGGAGAACCCGGAGAGAACCCACGCATGCACAGGGAGAACATGGAAACTCCATGCAGAAAGACCCCGGGCCGGGAATCGAACCCAGGACCTTCTTGCTGCAAGGCAACAGCGCTACCCACTGCGCCACTGTGCAGCCCAGCTTCCAAACCTTTAAACTATATATATATTTTTTTTTCTTCTTCCCATGATGGTAGTCGAGAGACGGACAACGATCATTATGTTATTCAAACAGCCGGTTGTAGAGAAAAATGTCACTAGGTTCAAAATATCTCTGGAAAAATCAGCGAACATTTCCAGTATGAACCTCAACCAATGTTAACATATATGAAGCTCTTTCAGTCACCAGCTTGTTTCTGGTAAATCCGATCAGGGTTTGTTCCAAGAGAACAAGAATCACAACTCGATTTAGTCGAAGGAGAAAAACGTGAAGAAGTAAAGCAACTACAGGAGGCTTTACCGGGTTTCACGTCACAGAGTTTCAGACGGCTTCAATTTCCCTTCAGGACGCGCAAAAGAAAAAAAAAAGATCAAATATGAAAACAGCATGATGCTGCCACCACCATGTTTTACTGCAGGGATGCTATACTTAAGAGTAACGTGTCTTAATTAGGGCTGGACGTATCCATCTAAATATCGATACCATGAAAACACAGGTGAGTATTGGTTGATACGGGTGTTATAAGGTTTTTGCTTACAGTTTTTGCAGCTAATTACTCAAATTTCTTCACAGAGTTCATGCCAGTGCAAATCGAAAGATCTCACATTTTCTAATTTGGGGGTTTGGTTTCACACCTTCGTAACGTCTGCACTCAAAGTGTCTGTTTTCTTTCATAAGCGCAAAGGAAATAAAACACCTCTCTTGTCACATCTTTACTTGTGACAACTATATTTTTTCCGCCAGGCCGCAAGGTCGTGTTTTTGTCAGTCCGACTAAAATTCCCCCAAAACGTCCACCGAGTGCGTGTAATGTGACAAGACAAATGAAGGTTCAGGCAGAGGGAGAGTTAAAGTGCTGCACTTTCAGATGTGTGTTTTTGCAGCTTGCTGGCGCCATTTGCGTTGCTAATTGAGCCGGAGCCGCCGTGCAGAAACACGGACGATCCGCGACGGCGCCCGTCCGAGCGCGTCGAGTGTCGTTGCCGTGGAGAGCGAAGCGTTTGCACTCGTCGAGACCTAGTTTTCGCGGGAGGAAAACAATCAGGCGTTATCCTCTGGATATCCTAATCACCGACTCTCCAAAGTGTTCCTCGGCTCTTCTCAATCACCCTCTGAAGGAAATGGTCTGGCTCGGAAAATCCATTCCCCCCCGTTTGCGTTTGGAGGCCACAGGTTAAAAAAGAAACACAGAAACACAATTAAACGAAGGCCTTCGTGTTTCACGCGGACGCGTTGCTGTGCCTCATTGCACGAGAACCAACAGGGTGAAAAGGGTGCAGGGGTAATAAAATCCTTCAAAAGTGAAGTCTTGTTGCGTCTTCCTGTAGATGTCTGAATCGTGTTTGTTTTTTTTCTCCCCTCGCGCTCAGAAACCTTCGTTTCTGGCGTCTGCGGTGAACTCAGACAGTTTTTATCAGCTGATTGAGTTATTGAGTCATCCAGCAGACAGACGTTTATTGATGGTTGCGGAAGGCGTGATGGCGAACGCCGGCCGGAATTATGTTCAAATGAAGACCTGAAACAGCCGAGCGTGAGGCCGATCCCCCAGCGCCGCAGCACTCAGCGCTGTTGCTGATGTTACGCAAAGTAGTTACTGGTCACAATCGATGTTCAATGCACAACAGCATTCCAGCGATTACCTGAACGCGGCAGGCGAGTTTGTAACGCCTCACCTCTTCCACCTTTGTGCGTTTATCGTTTTTTTTCACGTTACAAAAAAAACCCCTCAATGTACATCAGTGGAATTGTTTAAGAGTTAAAAAACAAAAAAAAGCATATTCATGCAAAGCAAAAGAAAATTATGTAGGATTTTATTAGTATTAAAATCCCCCCCAAAATTGTGTTCTGTATTTAAAGTCATACTCAATAAATTACAAAGCTCATATTTCTGTATTTAAACTTTTTTTTTTGTTAGTTTGATGGTCAGATGGAATATTCTTGTCTTTAATGTCGTGCTTTCAAACCATCATAATAAACAGAAATTACGGCTTGAAAACATGTAAGTACTCAATATAATGTGTTTAAATAATATTGTAATTAGACTCCTCGAAGGAGGAGCTTCGTCATTGAAGGCGGAGCTAGGTCCAGTCAGGTGTTTTGCTCAGCTGAACGGTTGCCAAGGGAGATGAAGGGATTTCTCAAACAAGAGAGTGGGGAAAAAAAACCCATTACAACATGATCTACAGCTCAAAAAGGTGGACTGGATAGAGCACTGTCCCTTTGATTTCGAATTGCAAAGAATTTAATAGTTTAAGTGGTATGAATAGTTTTTGAGGAAGCTTAGTAGGACAAGATGTCTCTTGTACCAAACGGACCATAGAGCAGTTGTAAAGTTTGACTTCATACCCAATGCATATGTGGGATTTGTGTCCAGATGTGCTCTGAATGGGATTTAAGCTTGACCCACTCCTGATTTATTTATCCTGAGTGTTGGTGTCAGTGGAGCTGAGCTCGTCATGCAGGAGTCCAGAGAGTCAAACGGATAAGGCAACAAAGCTACGGCAGCTTAAAGCGATGGCGATGTCCTCCATAAAAACCGACGTACATCTGGCTTATCAAAGCTCTCGGCAGTCGGTAAATAAGTTTTTTGTTTATGTGGTCACAACCATACGGCTTGGTTCTATGCCATCAAATAGAAAACATCATCGCTGCACTAAGTGCACATAAAAAAGTGAAATACAACAGAGATATTTTTAATTTTGCTGCATTTTATGTAAGCTGTCATTCCGTTTTTTTCCACCCCAAGTATCCAGTTTTTACGACGACCATTTATCAGCAGGTAAGCTGCTTTCGCTTACTGACAGATTGAAAGATAGCGGCGGATCCTCAGAGCCAGACCCGGGATGTGAACTCAATGCAGCATGAGAGCTATATGGGGTAGCCACAGCTACCGTCGTTTTCCACATTTGAGATCAATCACTGAATGAGAAGCAGCGGTAAAACGGTAAATACAGAGATGTGTTTTTAGCTTTTTAATGTCAGACAGAGAAAAAAACCCCAACAAACTAAAAGCTGCCGAAATGGTTCCATTCGCCTCAGAAGTCATTGGGTTTGATGTCCCACCCGATCAACAGCGTTTCGGGTAACAGAGTTGGACATTTTAACATGATGATGCCAAAGTAGCCGATGTTCGCAGCACCTCACACAAACATCGTTTCAAGCCGTTTTATCCATGAGCCATTTTTCATTTGTTCAGTTTGGAGTTGCAAGTGCTACATGTAACATCACAAAACATTTCCACCACGGCTACCTCCTGATGCGAGGAGCGGCCATAGTGAAACATGAAATCGGGACTTGAAATTTCTAACTCTGGGTCGTCCAACTTCCAGGGGGCGACCCAGTTGATGTTTTTCAGACTGGGAAGTTATCATTTTTGAGTTCTGATGACAAATGTGTGCCAAGACAGGTAAAAACACATCCCTGTGGGTTTCAGTTACTCATTTAAATGCCTGGTTAATGTAGAGATCGATGATGACGCTTAAATTGGAGTATGAGATTTTTTACTGTACCGTTGGTGACTTTGGACGATGTTTCACTGTTACGCTGGTCAGTCTTCAAGATTTTAGACTTTCATTAAAGAAACAGAAAACTGAACTTTTACATGTAAGGGCAGATTAAATGACCGACCATCTGCAAAACAGCATCAGCATTTATTCAACACATAAGACAAATGAAATATGGCTGAAACGTGATCATGAGGTAACAAGTAGAGCAGAATTTGTGTTTTTGCTCGTTTGTCTCTCACATGAATTCCCACTGAAATCCAGTCAAACTCATTGGAAGAAACTGAGGAGGATATCAGCTTGTTTTCACTTCCTGTTGTGAATTATTAATTTCGCATAATGAATAAAAAATGGGGGGGAAAAACATGAGGCAGTTATTAATTATGACCGATTAAGCAGATATGAATCTTGTCTGTCTGAGGCTCTTTCTATTAACACAAAGATTGCAGAAACTCATCGGTCTGTCATAGCTGCCAGCTAATATCCCCCCCTGAAAAGATAGTTTTTGAAATTAAAAGGACAAAAGGGGGAAAAAGAACAAAAACAATCATGAATCATGGTGTTATTTCAGGTAACCTCAAAGAGCTCAGGGACATTGTTTCCTCCAAACTAGATCAATCCTTGTAGCACAAAGGAAACAGCAGAGGTCACAGACCGACGGCGGCTGGTGGCCACGCCGTCCACCCCTTTCACCCCGTCCACCCCTTTCACCCCCCTCCCCACGTTAAGAAACGGACGGTGGCAAACATCTGTCTATCACGGGCGGACACCTCCCACGAACGCGTGGGCACGCGGCGTCCCCCCGGAGGCAGGACGCCCATCTCTGCATCGCTCGGCGCCTGTAATTAGCTGTCCTGATGAAAACGCGGCTCAGCTGGCAGGATCACACAGTGACGAGCAGGCGGCTCAATCCTCGCGCTGCGCCGCAGACGCCAGGTGGCTGCCCTTGAGTTTGAGTGCGGGCCTGTATGCAGAATGCATCTGGAGGGCAATTAATCAGGCAAGGCAATTGTGATATTATACGATGCTTCTCGAGCAATCATAATCACTGGGCCTCTCTAGTGAGGGAGAGAGAGGCTTCGTGATTGGGTCGGTGTGGGGAGCCTTGTTTTTGCTGTGGTAAGCAGACCCAACATTGCTCAACAACTGTAGTTTGTTATTCTAAATTTGCTTTGTAAGTTTTTTTTTTTGAGCTACCGTAATACATCTAATAAATATGTCTGGCACGTTTAGGGTGCATTTACACCAGTGCTGTTTAGTGCGTTTGTTTGGAAAATGCGCTTCGTTTGGAGACGTGTGAACGCAATAACAAGCTGTTATGTGGACCAAACAGCGAACTCCGGTCTTGGGTCGGTGGAAGTGAACTTTATTCACCCACTCCAAAAGGAAGAAGCGGACAATAGCGCTGGGCATTCTGGGTAAATACAACCAAAACAGACTCATGAGTCGAGTGCTAGCAAGAGAAATCCAACAGCCGCTAAAATCCATTGCTTCTTTGTCCAAAAAAAAACCCAAAAACAGTTCCCCTCCTCACCTGTGGGGGCGCCTCACCCAAAAAAAAAAACACTAACGGAAACAACACAAAAACCTCTGATGAAGACATTGGCCCAACTTCCTCCTCTGTGTCGTCAGACTTCGGCCGTTTCTGAATTATTATTGCTTCATGGAATCACAGCTGTTGTTTACCTGGTAATTTACAAATACATACAAGCATTTTAGTCAATGTAACGGCTAACGTCAACCTGCCCCCTACTGTGTGTATTTGTTATGATTTTTATTGTTCTTCATTACTTTTTTTATTATTTTATTAATTAACTGATTATTATTAGTTAATTATCAACAAAATATTAATGAACTAAGAGTTAATTATTATTAGTTAATTAATTAATAGTTATTTAAGTTAGTTAACTACAATTAACCAGTTAATGAACTCATTGTCATGAAAGCACCAGCAAACTGACAGTCACCTTTGACACTAATGTTAAAAATCACATTAAGTAACTGTGTGCAAATACGTATTGGAAAACGTCCTAATGACGGAATTATGTCGGATTTTCTTCCATCTCTCATTTTTCCAGAGAAAAGAAAATATCCACAGTAATCTGGCCAATGTCAAAGTTCAGAGGACAACGGGCCGACCGGTTGGAGATGACAGAACGCCAACAGCAGCCTAATTATCTACCAAAGTATGTGGCGCACCATCCCTGGACGCACACCACCTTTCACCTTTGACCTCGCAGCAGATGGCGGCGGCGGCGGCAGGAGCTGCTCCTGTCAGCTAGGCATCGGAAACCGATCCGTTCGCGCGGACTCGCCGACATGGACGGGAAAACCTTTAGAGACGATGCTCATTCGGATGCGGGTCAGAATCTGGCAAAAGTTCTGACTTTTGTTCATGTTTTTTCCTTCTGGTTTAAGCGTCTGTCTGTCTGTCTGTCTGCTTCGTCGAGTTTGTTCGATGGCACGGTAGGGTGATTGTGGACCGGAAAAAAAAAAAGGAGAAGTACATTTCAGCCAGTAATTTTTAAGATTAATCTCAGAAATATTGTAGAAAAAAAATTATGTTGAAATATCTGAGTTTCAACAAATAGAAAAAAAATTGACACCTGACGTTTCAGGTGAACTATAGAAAATTTCTGGCATTAATCCTAAAATGTCATTTTTTTCTTCTTCTGGCTGAACAGTTGAGCAGCGTGAATCCACTGGGACTTTGAAATGAACGCGCCATCATTTAAAATAATAATGACAATAATAATACTAAAAATCCATCCCACACAGATTTACTGCTGGATGGAAGTGCAGTGTGTGAAACCGCGCGCGCTCCTCATTTTCTTTTTTTAAAATCTCAAGCAGCGTGACAGAAACGCGCGGGACCGTCTCCCCACCCCCCCCTCCCGCCCGCCGCCTCCAAATAAGCGACTTCACAAAAGGGACCGCAGACGCACCGCCGCCGTCAGAAATTCCACACGTGGATGACACTTTGAAGCGGCGCACCTGACTTTGGGCGCATGTATGAATCTAATTTCTGCCAGCGAGAAGGCCGGGCTGTATTGATACGAAGTAATGAGAAGCAGCTGGGAAGAAGGAAAAAAAACACGGGGATAATCACACCGCAGCCGGCATCGCCATGGCAGCTGAGGGCTTGTGAAGAGGCAAGCCTTCAGATGAGAGGAAGAAAGAAGCTCGGGTAATTTTTTTGTTTGCAAGTTTGAGCAGAAATCTCTTGGTTTTCCTCTTTTGTTTAAGACATTCCCCATGCAAGAAGCGCATGAGCTGTCCACGGAAAATGCCTGAAGAGATTTATTCTGGGTTTATTGCGTTTTTCCATGCAATAAAATGTGTTTACTTGGTTTCTGGGATCCCACTTGAAAAATCGGTGGTACCTCTGCCACACCAGCAGGGGGCGGTGGCGATGACGCTGGCGTAAACGTAAACATTTAAAAGCAGAAGATCTTCTTCCCCAAACCTCTTGGTTTTCTCTTTTGGTTTTTGTGTCCGTCTTTCAGTCGTTAACGTCCACAGTTTACATTGAGACCTTAACGGAGACAGACACTGGACAAGGACAGACGGGGGGTTGGTGCAACTCAAGAACAGAAGTTTGAAACCAGGTCGACATAGCAGAGAACAGTTTGAATTATTCTTACCCAATTGAAAAGATCTCAAATTAAAAGTCAGGATTGTAGGAAGCAGCATTGAGGAAAGCCAGACGCAACACTTGGCTGCCGCAGGGCGGGGATAACAGGTGCAGAGACGATGCTGCACTTGGAAACACAAAGCTGGCAGGAGAAAGGAAGAAGTTTTTTATTTTATTATTTTTTTTCTCTTACATTTTACTTCTGGGATTGGAATATTTACATCAATCTCTGTACTGCCAGTAAGAAAAAAAAACCCAAAAAAAACCTGAGCGTTGCTTATTTTGGGAAATAAATCGACACCTGCACCGTCTCACGCGCAACAAGTTAACCTGCGTCTCCCTGCGGCTTCACCAGAACGAAGCACATCGTCGGTAGATGGAATAGGGAAAGCGGAAAGACTTCAGGGACACCCAGTTCTGGTAAAAAAAAATAAAAAATAAAACTAAAATGTTAAAAACAGCCTGACATAGCAGAAGTTCGAAAAATGAGTAAGCCCTCGGCGAAGGAGCCCGTTCTTCCTGTAAATGACTTTGAATTTGGGATTCTAACCTGAAGAGAGGGGAAAGAAAGTGTCAAAATGACAAATGTTAAAACAGCCTTTGATTGGATTGCATCATAGAGGAAGCCCTATGCCAGGTTACGGGAGTTTTTCGTCACTTTCTTGCCGCTGCCACTTTTTGCGTTAAACTGTCATCAAAGCGGCTCTGTGATTGCAACGAAAGTCGTTTGGTGCGAGCAAAGGTGATGGCTCTGAGTGACGGCCACTTTGCTGATGAGGAGGCTGACAGGCGGGGGCAGCGTGGGGCCTGGCAATTTAGGAAACCTGAAGTCTTCCACCTGCTGAAGCCGTGGAAACAAAGAGGTTATAATTGGTCGCCATGCCCAGGTGATGATGGACACGTCAGGTGTTCACATCAACCGGTCGCTGCTTCTATACACTCCCCACGATTCAGTCTCATGGAGGGAGAGCAAAAGGGAGATGGGAGAGAACACACGAAGAAGAAGGAGAGAGGGAAACGGGAACTAAACAAACAAACAAGGAAAGACAAAAAACAAAATAAATTAAAGAAGGAGCAAGAAAGAAAAGTTCGAACAAAGGTGGAGGAGTCAAAGATGAAGCGATGCAAGGGAAGGATGAAAGGAAGAAAAGTAAAGAAGACGTCAGGAAAGGGAGGAAAGAGAGCATGAGAAAAGTAAAGAGGAAGAGATGACAAGATAATAAGCCAGCATAGAAGTAAGACAGGGAAGAAGGAGAAAAGGAAATGAGAAGATGGAGGAATCAAAAAGAATGAAGCAAACCATCATCCGCCTTCCACTTCCTATTGTCTTCTTTGTTGTTTCCACCAGTAGAAACATCTGGCTGTTGATCACGTGACCCGCAAAAAGTGTTTCCATCGCAGTTGACGTATGACTGACAAACCACGTCCTCCTATTGCGAAGACCTCTGATGAAAAAACAGGCAAACTACTTTTTCAAAATTGCCACGATTCCATTAAGCAAATTTATTTTTGTAATTCAAAACTCGCGCAACTTTGTGGTTAAATGGAACACAGCCAACGAGATCACAAAGTAGAGACGAAAATCTGGAAACACAGAAATCGTCCTTACTTTAGATTCTTCCTGCATCTGCGTTCCACCCAGAAAGGTTTCAAACAAACTCCATCGTTTCCTGGACGGCGTGGGGGAGGGGGCAAGCCCGAGGGATCGGATGGAGGGAGGCCGAGTCAGACGAGGAGAAGGGCTAATCTGACGTGATCGGAATGGCAGCGCTCCGACGTGAAGCCTCATGTGAGCTCCGGGTCTGGAGCCACGGCCTTCGCTCCTGCTGCGGAGGTGAGAGGTGGAGGAAGAGGAGCGGGAAGCGGCGAAGGTGGAAAGGGAAGTAGGCGTACGGATCAAAGGGAACAACGGGTTTCCCTGTTAGGCAAGTAAAAAAAAAAAAAAAATGCATCTTTCCTAATAGAGTTTGCTGTTTTTAAACTGCAAGTTCTGATTTTATGAATACAAATACATATGAAAGAAATTCCGAACAGATCTGATAAACACTCCCTGTATTATATAAGAGTTATTTTTTTCCCACTTAGAACTTCTAAGTTGTTTTTTGAACAAAGTTTAGGAGTCAAATTTGTCTTTTATTTGAGATAAAAGATAAAGTATAAATTTTATATAAACTGCAATGTTAGCAAAACATCCATTTATTAAAAAATAAAAAATAAAAAAATCTTTGGGCCTCCCCCAAAATATTGGGCCCTTGGTTACTGCCTTAGCATAGAGCTCTACTGAAAATAAATCAGAGCTTACGTCTACTGCACATAAATTGACATTATTCATATAAAACTGCAAGATACGTACATTAAATTAAAAACATCAGAACAAACAAGACTAACGTAACTTGCCTCCTTGTTTATGTAGCTTATGTTCAGTGGGGCGATAGCATGCTAGCAGCTAACCGAGCATACTCATTTCATTTTGTTTAGATTTCTGTCCCCATGTCCTTGTGTCGATGTTCACAAATGCGATGGCTCTTCCGGTAACGGGAAATACAATATCCCAATGCTGGGACTGGTTCCCCACCACCGCCGCCACCAAATACACACGGCACTCAGAGAAAAAGATTCGTTAGGCCGCAGGGGCCAGAAACACACGATCGAGTTTTCCCATTTGTTCCTAGGAGGAAATCTGTAATGTGAGGGCAAAGGGCCCGGCGGGTTCACGCCTGATAAGTCAGCGCGTTTGGTGTCGGCCGCATTGATGAGAGAAAATCCTTTAAAGAGTTTTGGAGTTTCCACACAACTGGAGTCGATGCGGGTTTCCAGCAGGGGCGTGCGGGGTCAGTTCCAGCTCCCTTTCCCTCTCTCCCGCCTTTGTTTCTGCCTTTGGTAATTCACCCTCCCTGTGAAATCCATTCGCTTTCTTTTGTTTCCCCTTCTCCGCCGTGTCTTTTTGGCTTATTTCCATTGCGGCGCCTTATTTTCACATATTGTACCTCTGCAGCGAGGGCCATCGATAGCGGTCCGGAGTGGACAATCTATTACGACGGGGAGGGAATGAAACTAGCGGCCTGACAATCAATTCTCCTCGAGACGCGGCGCCCTGAATCAAAATGTGTCTCCTGTGTTTATTTCATCTCGGATTTTTTTTTTTGAAGCCATATCTGCTGCACTTGTCTCAATCAATGACCCACCTTCCTTCCATCGAACCTTTGTTTCATCATCAGCGCCAAGCAGAAAACACATGTTTTTTATCTATGTATTTTTATAGAGGAGCACAGGTTTAGCTATTGTAAGTGGAAGTCGCCCAGTTAGCATACATACAACCCAACTACCACCACCATGTTTGATGTTTGGTATGTTCTTTGGGCAATGTGCTTTTTCTGAAATGCTCAGTTATTACGAATTAAATAAAATAGTATAAATCAAAAACTCTTTACTAGAGTAGTTCTCATCGATAAGGAACATTTTCTTGATGACTTGAAACCTTCAAGTATGAAAAAAAATCTGTGTTTAGGAAAATCTATAAGGGAACGACATCGACCTTCAGTGTATCATAAGCCTGGCGGGCCACCAGGCTTTACTTGCTCCCCCACCAGGCCTTCATTATGTTTATGAAGGCTTGAGTTTCAACAGATTTTTCGTGCTGAGTTGTGTTTGTTCATCAAATCAAATCCTAAATAAAAAGCATTGATGGTTCTGCTTGTAAAGAAAACAACTTTAAAAAAACAAGCATAATATTTTATTACCGCCACATCGGTTTTCAGAGTTTTCTCGTTCACGCTTTTTAAAAATATTTTCAAACGAGAGACCCAGAAGCAAATATAATGAGAACATGGAGCGGTATTCAAAGCAAAAAAAACCAAAAAAAACCAACAAAAAAACAAACTCGAGTCATGAACTGCGCAGTCATTCCAGGGTACTGCAATTTCCAACGTGATGTGATTTCTTTTTATTTCTGAAATGAAGTGGGATGGACATCATTGGCAGTAAATTCATGGTCTGCGCTGAGTGTTGGGAGCTCTGTGAAAAGGCCACTTTACCGCTCACGCGTTGTTTGTGCCTTGCCACAGTCGACTCCAAGCCGAGCAATTTTCCCTTCAAGGCCACATCAGTTCTGATGGCAGTGAGAAACCCAAGTGCTTACATTACCTTCCTGCAATGGTGGCAAGTTAAAAAAACAAAAAAAATATATAGTGTTATGTTACTGTAAAACTATTACTAGGAGACATTTGGATGACAGCGCGGCTTTCACCTAAATTTACAATTTACATCAAAAAAACTGGCATTGATTGAGGATCATTTAGCTTTCATGTTAACTACTTGGTGAACACACAGAGCGCGTAAACCAGGAAGGAGCTTCATGGCCTGAAGTCCACGGACCCGTACAATCTGTGTCTCAATGGCTTTGTGAAGCCAACTCTTTATGCGCATAACAAGGTTCTGGTGACTGGCAAAGTAAGTCCAATGCAGTGACACCCATGTAGGTCACGTGGTGAAGACAAAAGCTACATTAGCAAAGCAAAATTTTGCTCGTTTGGCAGTAAAAAAGTGCTGCAATAAATGTCCCTGAAATTTTTCATCTTAGTGTCATACAGAGATAGTTAGAGGTAAGTTGCAGTACCTACCAAGATGGCTGTCAACGGCAAAGTTGGCGTCACATGAGAGCTATGTATTGTGTGCTCACATATCACAACATCAGATTTTTTTGTTGTTTTTTTTTTTAAATTGATGACGGTCCAATTGAAGTAGCCTTTTGAAAAGGTAAAGTATAAAATTAAATTGATACAGTTTAAGTTTGATTTCTGTGCAAAGCAAGTCAGTGCGACGGTAAAACACGCCAGCGTCCGCTCCTCTTTTGACGTGCAGCCGACCTCTGACCTCAGGATGTTAAAACACAATGATGTCGCTAATAGTCATTCTAAGTACATACTCACAATAATCACTAATCAATTTACAAAAACAGCCACTTTGTTACTAAATATAAGTACCTATATGGCAAGGATTGCGTTCTCACCTGGTTTTATTCCAACGATGTTTTCTGAACTAAATGTTTTAAAGATGTGTTTTCAGAGGAGTTGTCGCCACGTGAAGCCCTTTATGGGTTACAGCAAACTAGCCGGAGTGTGACCTCAAGTCACAATGAGGACTTTCCATTTCTGGACAATTTGCCCCTCTGCTGTCACTTAGACGGCTAATGACTCCCACACCACTGCTGCAGAAGAAAAAAAATGAGGGGGTCTTACACCGTAAAGTGGCCGCGCTTTTGGTGTTTGGGGGTGAAAACAGATTGTTTCCAAAGCAGCCTGAGGGGTGGGGGATGCTCATTACCAGGATGCATCATCAATCATAGTTTAAAAGCCCTTAAATGGCTACGCGCCTCCCGAAGGGATCCAGGGATTTACCAGCAGAAAAATACAAAGGGCGAAACTAAAGTAGATTTAGCATAAGCAGTGTGTGGATATTCCTTAAACTGCATACTCCTGGCTTTTCTCAGCTTGCATTAGCTTTGATATCGACGAGCAGTTTCACAATGAGAAAAAACAAAACAAAAACAAGAGAGGAAGAAATGAAGATCATCAAGCATCTATTGTACGTCATTTCTGATATTTACAATACGACAAACAGTGAGAGAGAATTCAAAAGTGCAGCGTGTGAATTAAATGAGCTCTCTGTGAGCTGGCTGCTTGGCTGGTGACGGTTCCTTTAAGGGTTCGGTTGAACAGCTATTGGAGTGCTTTTTTTTAAAAATAATTATTTCCGAATGGCTTAAATTATTGGTCACCGCAAATGGACTGAAAACAGGTCTTTTTTCTCTAGTTCAGTGCTTTAATAACCACCGGAGCGGATAAATCCTAGGAACACCGCCGTCACATTTTGAAATCAGAAAGGAAAATGTCTGTAATGTCATCTGCTACTGCGTTATGTGGAGGACGGCGTTTCCGTTTTACAAAAATAAAAAGGTGCAATTGCCAAATTTGAACTTGGGAAAAAAGGGTTAGAAAGAAAAAAAAAAAAATCACCAGGAATTCCCATGGAAGGAGTGTTAGCTTTCCCATAAATCGAAATCCAACATGGCTGCCTCGTGACAACTGCTACAGAATCTGTTGCAGAAAATATGACAGAACTTTCTTTTGTGAAGATTAGTCATAAAAATAGATGGAAGTTATCTTGGGTTGCTAATAGTACATAGCAAAGTCAGATTTGATCACTAACTATGCTAAATATTGTTAGCGGAGGACTTAGCTAGAACTACTGGAACGTAACAAATAAGCTTCTTCAGAATCCCAGAGCTGTGATTTACTTCACTAAGCTATTGTGATATGGACACTTTTACGTTAAATGGGATATAAAAAAACGATACAATCATTACAATATTGGAATTGGGCTTTGTTCTGACTGGCACGGAAAAGTCGCATACGGGGAAAAAAAGAAGAAGGTTGGATTGGATCGATTTTACCCACCGTGTGAACAGAGTCTCAGAAAAGCCGGAGACCTAAAACCGGGACGTGGATATGAAAAATGTAAACGTCCGACCAAAGAGAGCGACATAAAATGACGAGCCGGACAATTAATGAATGCAGCAATGCAGCATTTCGCCCAAGAACCCAAATAACCACATGTCCACGTTAACAAAGACAGCTCTTACTGTCTTTCCCTTCGACTGCGTCTACAACATCTTCACTTCTCTTGAGTCGAAGTCAACACTTTAATTGCTGTGCTCGCCTCTCGTCCTGCCTCCCCCTTTCCAGCTGTTTGTGTGGCGTTCAGCTTTGCCAAACTGAAATAAATGAGGAACGGGCCCGGCTTATGGATGCTCTCCAACGATCTTTGGTCTTGACAGGATAATGCTGGAGTGGGAGGCACTGTTTGGGCCAGTGCCAGGGCCGCACAGATGCGTATACGAAACGCCTTGTCGAGACGCACAAATGACAGGAACAATTAAAAAAAACAACATAAGAGCACCCACTGCACTTCATTCCCTAAATTTTCTCTTCGTTTACTGCGCCCTTTTAAGACTCGTCAAGTGAAGTTACTTTTTGGAAAGATAGCACTTTTCCAACTCCCGATATGTATTGCCGCCAGCAAATTCATAGAAGAATTAGCTTTTTTTTTTTTATGACCACCAAAAAAAAAAATAAAATAAAATTAAAAAAAAAAAAAAAACATCATAATTTTTGAAATTCTCGACAGGCTCCGCGTTCGTCTTGTGCGTTCCCCGACGAAAGCAGGCGCAGCAATCAGGCTCGGAGAGGAATTCATCTCAAACACGATTAAAATGATCCATTAGGAAACATACGTTGGGAGAAAGGAACGCCTAATGTTTATTCAGCGCACAAGATGATGAATGGCTGCTCCGATGCTCTCCTGTGTCAATCAGTCAGGTTGGCTCATTAGGTCAGCAGATCCGAGCCCACGGGAGGACGGTTATTTAAATTCCTGGAAATATGCGGAGATGGCGAAAGCAGCTTGTTTGGGAATAACAATAGGCTGGAACAAAACGCCTGCCGTGCGGAGAGCACTCTGTTTAGAGCCCGCAATGCGATTAGGGCCGCGAGTTGGACTCGTCGGACATAACACACGCAAACCGTATTTGTTCGCGCTCGCAAGGAACTTCATTGTCATGCAGACAGACGTCAGGAAATTTGTATGTTTGTTTTTTTTTTCATTGTTGCCTTCTTTTTTTTCTTCTTTCTACTCTTCTAAGGATTAGGACGGTGTCATTGAAGAGTGAGGAAAATGATACAAGGTTTTTTATTAATTTTTTATTTTTTTTAACAAAATCTGTAAAGAATAAAATCCAGTTCCTACTATTGCCTTTGGGCGTCACTGATTCACAGAGTTCACTTGTTGCTAACATTTGCTTGAAAAAAAGGCCATCATATGACGTGTTTAATGACTGAATAAAACCGTTGTGTGGTCTTCTCGTGTCAAAAAAAAACAAAAAAAAAAACAACTCAATATTGGTATTGATTGCTACAGTTTGTTGACAATAATCAAAATGTGAGTGATGAGCAACAGAGTGTCGCTGAATCAGTTTCAGGTCAGACTTTCTGAAGGAGCGACGCTGAGCGACTGACAGCGAAATGTCAAGTATTGCAGAATTGAGAAACGGTGAGTTCCTCAGGAGAGGTGGTTTCCATGGCGATTCTCTTCGTAGACTTGAACCGAGATTGACTTGAAACGCTGAGATACTTTAAATCAAGGCTAAAATCCTCACCTGCTTAGAGCTGCCTTTGGTTAATAGCTGGAACATTGGGAAACATATTTGATGTATATTTGCTTGATGATGATTTTGATGATTTTTAATGTCCAGCAGGTGTCAGTATTCAGTGACACAGCATCGACACAGTTTTGCTTTGGGTCGGAACGCATCATGACGCCTCATTTGCCCATCGCCAACAGATCGTTTTAATTCATCGTTTTGCAGAGGCTCTGTCGTTCTTTTCAAGCACGGGTGGGTTTGTGTATTTCTGTTTGCACAAGAGCAACAAGGAAGGACAGCATCAGAGAGCCCCCTGAACTGCGGGAGCCGCCTGCCAGCGGGGCTTCCTCAGTCAACGGAGCGAGCCGGGCCTCCAGTTCTGATGTCTCCGATCTCATTTATTCTCCCCCCCTCGTCTCTCCTTCTGCCACAACCTCCCACCATCTCCTCTTTGTCCCCCCCGTGGCCCCCGCTGGGTGCCGGGCCTTCCCCTCCTCTGCGGCGATGCTGGGATGCTTTCAGGAATCAGCCAGTCGCAGTTAAAGCCAGGGTGGAGGGAGGGGAAGGGAAGAGGCCGTAAACTCTGCTTGCCAGCGCAGCTATTTTCTTCATCACAAAACCCGCCTTGACACATATAACGGAATGTGCTGGCAGTGGTTCAGAAAGACGGCAAGAGGGGGGGAAAAGTGGGCCACTGCCAACCCAAGGCTATGCGAATCCATCCGCAGCCGTCGAAGTTTAGAAATCTGACGATCAGATCGAACGCGAGCTCTTTTTTTCCCCCAAATCTCTGAATTTTCTCCCATTTCCTCTCTCCGTTCCACAATCATCCTTTCCCATTTCTCCCCCCCTCCACCTCCGCCCTCACCATCAGCCTCCCGTCCCATTGCTCTGTAACTGGAACTGCCATCTGGTGCCGATGCCCGAGAGATGGACTCGGCTCTGCTTTGCGGGGCTTAAAGTCGGAGCCAGGCACTGCTGCTGCCGATTCCAGAATAATCTAGGTTTGTGCTGCTGTGGCTCGGGTTTTTTTTTTTTTTTTTTTTTTTGTTGTTTTTTTGTGCCTCCGATGGGGCACCACGACCGCTGGAGCATGTGCCTGCAATTAAGCATTGCATTAAGTAAAAACCACAATTTGCATGGCAAGCATGATGGCGCACCATGGCAGAGCGAGCAAACTGAAGGGACCGCGGGGGCTTGAGAAGGAACAAAACTCGTCCAATCGAGAAAGATTTTCATTCTTCAAGTTGCCGTTTCTTGGGACAAACTGCGGCGGTAGCTCTTACATCAGCGAGATCGTTGGAGACTGTATTAAACCCACAATTGCTTTTTTTTCTTCTGGGGAATAATTCATAAAAACAGCTTATTTTAAGAAAAGCAGATCAAATAACGTGGGAGGATTTGAAATTGACAGTAGTTCGGTCTGATGGTTTGATGACGCGTTCGAAAGACAACACTAATCTGATCGAGGCCGCCTCAGCGGGGGGTCCTTCCGGGCTTCGCCGCCGCTTTCCTCTGGAGTTCTCTTTCCTCACCAAGTCAAACACTCAAACATTAATGTCTCGCCATTTGATCTTGACAGGCCGCGATTATCTCTTGGAGCGGCTGTCACAGTCTGACGGGAACGGCAGCAGAGGAACTTATAAAGGCATCTGCTTCGAGTTTTGTCGTTTGGCGGCGGGCCCGTGTGGCGGTACGTGTGTCTCGGGGCTCTCGCACTTGTGGAAAGTGGAACGGACGAACATTGGGAATCAACGCAAGGGAGGCAAAGGGAATGGTTCATGGTGTAACGAGCACATATTTGTAATTACAAGAGAACAAAAGACGGTGATGCTATGGCATTTTTCTTGGCACCGATCAAACAGTTGTTGGCATAAAAGGACGATGCCGATGTCTGGAAGGACGGTTTTATGGAAAGGCGAGGATAGCTCCTTTAAAATCTCCTTGGAGAAAGAGAAAAAGGTTCAAACTGTTGCTGTTTGCTGACGAGAAGTTTGATTGGCAATATTACAGAGCAACAGAAACTCAACACCTTTCCAAGAGCCGGCAGGCCCAAACCACGTCCCGTTTATGGGAGGAGGGTTTTTCTGTTTGGCGCATGAGCAAAGAAAACCCTCTCCAAGATTTTAACTGGCTAACTCTTTTTCTGTAGAGTAAGCAATATGAGTTTAGTCGACTTATGAAAGTAGTTAAATGTGATGGGCAGCATTGAAGGTTGCACTTTGGCTAAGGGTCTGGTTACTGATAGCCTGGCCAGTGCCTTCCTACACAACTCCACTGGATTCTAATCTCACCACAGATCAGACGGCGGCATTTCAACCGGGCCAATCAGCGAACAGAAGGAGAAGTTCTGGATGCAGACGCTGATTTTCCGCACTGATTTACGATTGCAGTCCGCCTGTAGTTTCAGCCACGGCAGCGGAGGAAGTGAACGAAGCCACTCCGGCCGTGTTGACCGCACTTCCAAATACCGAAGAAACGTCAACAGACGCCTTGGTCGGATCAGTACTTCCCGTTTCGCAATGGAGGATAGCTGGTCATGGTGACACACTGGTGGCCAAACGGTATCTGTTGGGTAAGATTTGAACCCTCGACAGAGTCCATGCCTCCAGGAAACAAATCATTTCTCTATAGCTGAAGGTCCAGACTCTCTGGACGGAGTGACGTGTGTAACAAAGCGATGGATTTTACCAGGCCAAAAACCAACATGTGAGGCCAAAAGTTCCTCATGAATTTAGTTTTAGAAAATCATTTATACACGACAAAGTATTAGGGCCAATATATGAAAAAATATAAATATGAGAATAAAGCGATGTTGTGAGAAAGTCTTACAAGAGCAAATATGAGAATGAAATCATAGTGTTGCAAAAGCAAAATCTATGTTATAAGAATAAAGTTTATATAATATGAGAATAAAGTCAACTCAATTCTACAACTTTATTCTCCTACAATTTATCCTCTTGAATAAATTTTTTAATTTATTATTTTCTTAGAGTAATAACCTGTGATAGTTTCTCATCGCTGATGTTCCGTTCAATTGAGATTTGCGCAACTCATTTCCTGTCGCAAACAAACTTCTCATTTGAATGGAAATGATCTTAAATCCAGATCTGCCAAATGTGGGAATAATTTTGGCCTTAACTTTACAGTAACAAAAAAAAAAAAAATAGCAGAGAAGAACTACGAGCAAAAAAAAAACCCCAAAAAGTTGCTTTTGGCACAGCAGCAACTTTCTGTTTAAGGAAGGTTGCCGCATGAAAAGGAGATCATAGAGCAGGTGACTGCTGGAGGGGAAAAGAACAGAAAGCGTTTCTTTTTTTTTGTTGTTTTTTTTTTTTGCTTTAGCAAGATCAAAGTGCGTGTTTCTTTTTCCGAAACCGACTCAAGGGCAAAGTAGGAGACGACGGAACAAATTTCGGTTTCACTCTCGACGGCGGTGCCGAGGCCCCTGTGGGACCGCCGGAGTAAAAGCTCCGGCTTCGTTCCCGACGGGGTCGGCTACTTTACGTCTTCACGAGCCTCGGCGGGTCGAAATGCTCTGCCCTTCCAGTCCATTTTGACTCGGACCACAAGTCTCCTTCTGCTTCCTGTGCTCTTTAGTAAGCCTGCTGTGGATTCTTGTATTTTCTTATTCTTTAAAAATTGGCTGTAAAGAACAGTTCGGCTCATAGGTGGATGATGTGGAGCTCTTCCACATACATAACAAATTGAGGGTAAATTAGAGCCAAACCACAGATGTGCTGCTCTCTTCTACCCACATCTAATCATTCATATTGAAAAGTTTGGTGTTTCTATATCCTCAACAGGAGCTGCATGTTCTCAGAAATGTAATATCAGACAGACATTTTTCAAGCTTTCATATTCCCACATATCGACGTTTGCAAACCGGGAATTAAGAATCTGACATTTTCGCAGCAAATCATCGGTCAGATTGACAAAGACTCGCAATTATTTTAACCCCCTCCAAAAAAATAAAACCGCCTCACCTACACAGGGCGGGAGAAGACTCACAGAGAAGTCACAGATGTTTCTGATTTATTTATGAGTCGGCCCCCGCCGCCATCCATACGTTGACGAAAGCTCGGCCCGATCTCTGCTGGGAGCGAAACGCTGCGTTCAATCGCAATTTCAGCAGATGGTTTGGAAACTGAGCTAGCGTGAGAAGAAATGACGCGGGGATCTGTGCCAGCAATTCCCCGGCTGCCAGCCCGGATGGGACCGACTTTACCTGAGCTTTATTTACTTTGTTTTTCTTTTTTTTAAAACTGGACATTATACAAGACGCGCAATTGGCTCTGATTTTTCCTGGCAGTGTGGCGCGACGTGCAGACAGGAAGAATTACCTCCCGACATAAATCATGGAACCCTTAAACAGCCTGTCAGTGGGTTTGGCTTGTTGGGAGCATTTTTGTGTGTGTGTGTGCGTGTGTGTGAGGGGTTTTGTTTAAACCTTTGGGACGTCGTAACAAGCCTTTGCTTTCTCACTGCTTTAGTGACAAAAACATTCAGGGTTTAATGTAATATACAGTGCCTTCAAAAAAATATTCACAGCCTTTGAATTTCCTTACTTTGTCTCGTTCATGGAACTGTTGAGGTGTTCAATTGGGATTTTATGTCACAGTCAAAAGATATCACCGTTCCACGCCACAGTTACACCACGTCCATATCTTTCCACCTGTCACGCCGCCAATCTGCAATTAAAAGAACACCAAATACTTACAGTTTTCCTCTTTCCATTGCCCTTTTTATCACCCATTACCCCACCATCCAGGCTTCCCCACAGACCACAAGTATCACAATGTTCTGCCTGCTTCATTCTTTTCCAGAGATTTCATGTCAATATTTTTCGCTGGAACTCAAGATCTGCCAAAACGCAGATCTTTTTTTTATAATAAATTCTTTAACATGCCATCGCACACGTCCCTGAACACGCCACACCCCACGGTGACCCATGTCGGTGGCTGAACTATGCTCGGTTCAGACGTTTCTCCGCAGGGCGGACAGCAAAGTCGGCCCAGAATGACGGGAATGTGGCGGTCCTCGAATTTTGATGATGACGGTCAACCAAACGTGATGTTTATCTCTCGCTGCGTAATGATTGGTTGCGGCGTAAAAAAAAAAGCGCGTCGCTGCTGAAACGTGAGACGCTAATCAACTTGTCTGAAACGGCTTCTCGTTTCACTCGCTTTCTGGAGCTCGTGAGTACGAGCTTCAAAGTGCTAAATTAAAAACTGGTTATTCATTAGGTGGAGCGCACAAAAGAAAAAAGAAAAAAAAAAATCCCATCTTTTGAACTTCTTCGGATTTCCAATTCTTGTATGCGACTGATGCAATATCTGTTCGGCAGTTTAAATGGAATCACTTTTCAATTACTCTAAACCCAATACCTTCAAATTGTCTGCAGGGTATTGTCTCTGAAGTTATTGCTTCCAGGGTGTCATATTAATAACAGAAACCAGACGGGAGCAAAAGCGACGAGTTTGTTTTCAACTGCCAGCCCGGGCTTTATTTTCACTCCGAGTGAATTCTCCGCCTTTGTGTGTGACGTGCTCTGAGGTTGACATTTTCTTCTTCTTCTTCTTCGTCTTCTTGTCCTCATCCCGAAGAGGACAGAGTCATCCTCGCTTTGATGTATCTGAAATTGCATTGCGATGGCAGCCAAATAACCCTGGCGGGGTTCCGTTTCATTACTGGATGTTTGATAAAAATTTACTTCCGCTGAAAAGACACTGCATTTGCAAAAAAAAAAAAAAAAGACTAAATCATTTTCTGTGATGAAGAAAGGACGGGCATTGAAGGATAACAGGGGAAAAAAAAAAGAAAAGAAAAGAAGAGAAAGACAGAAAGCCCGGCTTGTAGGAGAAGATGCAGTCTGATACGATGTGGTGAAATCTTAAAGCTGTAATTTTCCACTACGGCAGTCGGGTTGGGGGGGTTTCGAGAGATCAGCGACTCGATCTGAGGCGAAGAGGAGCGAGAGGGACTTCTATCAGGATGCCAATATCTGATCACTCTCCACCTGCCAGATCCGCATTGTTTGATATGTGACATGTAACCCCAATATGCGAGTAATTATTGTTTCATCCGTGGGCTGCCTCAGATGTGGAGGATGGCAGGCCAGGGTAGTTCAGGGGGCCCCCGGGGGACGCAGACCGAGGAGAGGCTGTGTTCTGGGAACCAATACAAGTTCTATGTGGCGGTTTTGATCAGCCCTCCGGCTAGACAGAAACTGAGTGGAAAGAGCAGAGTGTGTGAGGAGATTGGCATGTGGCGGAGGACAGTGTGTTTCCCCGTGTTTAATTCTCGTTCAACTGTTTCTTGTGCTGGGACGGGTAAAACCCTACTAATGCTGGCCTCTTGTGTGTAATGGTGGATATTTTCGAAGCTTTCCTTTCAAGTTTCCTCAAACATCTGCTTCGAACTCTTTTATTTGCCTTTAATTACAGAAACTTGAACTTCTTCCACATTTTTGTGGCGTTACGACCGTGAACCTCGATGTGTTTTATTAGGGTTTTATAAAAGAGATCAAGTGTTGTGCAGAGAGTGCGCGTAAAGGCCAATGGCGGTGGTGTGGATGACTTGTTTTGTGGGAAAATTGTACCTGCTAATTCAAAGATTTTTCCGAAGCACTTTGCGAGTGTTCCTTGGCCTTTGCTCGGCTATTTAAATTATTCCTCGGACTCTTGTGTTAGGGCCACCTGGTAACGGCTGGTTTACGGCTGAACGATGTTCCGTGCCTCGAGTCTTCAACTCTGGTCCTCGAGGGTCGCTGACCTGCAACTTTGAGATGCGGCCCTGATAGAAATGGCTGAATTACCTTCCCAGTTTGCAGTCGAGTTCTCCAAACTGAGAACATTCATTAACAGAATGAGATCATTCTGTTAATGACCTCATTGTTTGACTCAGGTGTTTTGAAGCAGAAACGCATTCAAAAGAAGCAGGGCAGCGGCCATGGAGGACTGGAGTTGACGACCTTTGTTCAGTCCTTTTTTTTTTCCTCCAGTGACTGTGTTATGAAAGTCTCACTGCTTTTTACCTACGGTAGCACAACAGCTTTTTAGGCTAACGGTAAAAAGGTCATTTTATTTATGTAGCACATTCTCAGGAACAAGGCAATACAAAGTGCATTCTTTGCATTGTGTCGTTTCACTCGTCCTTCTCTTTATTTGATCTGAGCTCATTCCTGTCATGCTACAGTCTTCAGTGCTGAATTGAAGGCTGTTGCTCAGCCAGCGTTGGCTGTGCCTTGCCGCAGGCGGCTGCATCCAGCCACTGATCTGATTAGTGATTTGTTGGAACTGCTAAATGAGTTGCCAGCGCTGGCAAGTGAAACGAACACAGTTCACCTGTGATACCTGCGCTAACGACTAACATTCCTAGGCTGGTGGCTCACTGGATTGCCCACTTCCTCTACTGTCTATTAGCACAGATAGGCCAGTATTAGCCTTTAATGTTATTTCAGCATGTCTAGGCTACTCACCTGAGTACATTTTCTTTAACGAAAGCTACACCCGGCATTCATTAGATGTATTGACGTGTTTTTTTGACGGTTTACTGTAGTCCAACGTGGCAACAAGCGTAAACATACTTTATAATATGGAGATTTCCGATTTGACAAATGGCTAAAGTGTGATTCCGAAAAACTTTTTTTCCCCCCACTATCTTGTAGAGATACGTCTCGCTCAAATGTGAATCAAAAGAACTGACTTCCATCATGCGAGAGTCGACTGCAACTTTTTTTTTTCCCCCTTTCGCTGCTCGGCTCTCACTCTCAGTGGCTCTGCCCTGCGCAGAGTGAAAACAGTGAAAAGATATTAACTTAAACCTCGCTTGCGATTTTAATTTTTTTTATTTGATTTGTGAACTCACAAATATGGTTCTTTGTTGAACTTTGACATAGCCATCTGCGACAAGGACGCGGCCACTGCGACAGTTTTAACGTTTGGCACTGAAAACCACACCCTTTCCTTGTTCCGTATGGCTTTATTACACGCAGCTAATTTTAACGGGCTAATTCGTTTCGGTCACTGACATGTGGTGTCATTTTATGTTTGATGAACACGTTTGAAATTCATTTCCAGATGAGTAGCGGCCTGCGTCCAACTAATGGTCAACACAAACCGCAGGCAGCTCTTTTCCACGACCCTAATTTTTCTTTTTTCCCCACAACAGTCGTGTCCCTCTCAATGCAACAGCAGACTTCCACAGCGCCTAATAGGTGAAGGTTTCAAAATAACAAGCAGACGATATTTTGGAAAAGCCCTCGAGGGCACATCTGTCTTGTGCTAAAATTGATAGCAGCAGTGGCTCTATTAGTGAGGAGAGGAAAGCTGAGATGAGCCAATATGATCTAGTCAGATTTGACTTTCTGCTCAGGCAGGCGACGTTTGAGACGGTTTGTGTGTTGTGAAGAAGTCACAGTTCAACATGGCCGACGTCGTCTTTCGTCATAAAAGAGTACAACGCGGTTTAAGCAGCTGCTATGTTGTTTACAGGCCACAACTACGACTACTAAGGTACTGCAGGCCCCTTGCAGTGGCATCGGAACCGCCATCAGGGGGCAGCATTCAGCAGCATCAACACGCATCCGCCAAGGTTTACATAACTTCTCATTTCATCAGCGTTTAGTCATTATAAATAAATTGGGAGTATTTCCGTGCTAATGCGAAGAAGGAAAAAAAGAAAGCTTATGTCATGAGGCTTTTTTTGCCAGAAAGAAAAAAATAACCTTGAAAAAATCCATTCACTCCTGTAAGTAATTCAAACCGACTGAATTACTTAAGATTTATGTGTAATGACCCTTTATTTTATCAGTCAACGAATAAAAAAAAAAAGTGACAATAATTGAAACTGGTTTGGAAGAACTTTCTTTTTAATGGATGGATTAATGAAACATTTGTCATTGCTCCAATTACGGCTTTTAAGTATTTGTTTGAAACTCCCTCTTAATAGCTTATGCAAACTTATTTTAATTAACCTCTGCTTTCAGAAGGAGCGAGAATTCTCAGTGTAAATAATAAAAAAACAACAAAAAAGAAAAAAAAAACACACAAATTTGTCAATGATCAAAAAAACAAAAAAAAAAAAAAAAAAAAAACACCCACTATTCCGTGCTGATAATCCACAGGAGAAAACGTACCTTATAACTATTCATGTATTCACAATCTTTGTTTGATAAAAACCAATTAAAATGCCATAATTGCATCCTAAATGCTGAATAAATTATTAAAAGAATATATTTGCTTTTTTTAATTTTTTTTTTATTCCCCCCATAGTTGCCGTCGAGGAACCCTCCAAAGCAGACCCGCAGTCACCGCCTCGCCTCAGGAGCGAAACGCCGCGGCCAACGCTGCGCGCGCAGCTACTAGGAGGAATACGACAAGCGCTCTCCTTTCGCCTAGAAAACCACGGTGGTCGGTGACATGGTGAAGCCCCCGCGGAGGCGACGGGGTCGCCGTCTCTGTGAGCGCTGACGTGGCGGGGCTTCACGCTGGGCTGGTCGCGCTTTCGAGCCCATTAACGCAGCAAGGGGCCCAAGAAACACACGAGTCTTGAGTAGCAGCTAACAATTTTCCCTCTGCCCGGTGCCTCACGCGAGAGCACTTTGCGCTCCTCTGTGAATATCACTCACGATGGCAAAACCGTTTCGTGGTGACGTAACTGCTCTGACGTCTCGCTGCTTTGTAGCTGCAGTTACTCGTCCTATACAGCAGGTGTCGCTGTTGAGGAGACCCTGCCACAACAACACGAAATGCCACGACAACAAGTGATCTTAGACATTACAAACCGTACACTGCCTTGGAAAAAAAAAAAATATTTATGACCCCTACATATTTTTTGCACCTATAACCCCAACCATCAACCACACAAGTGAATGCACTTTTTGGAAGAGGGCGAACTACAGCTCTCCCTAAAATTGTTCTTGAAGTGGGAAGTTGTGGCATGCATGTGATTTATTTTCCCCTCTTATTCAGTACTTTGTGGAGCCAAATTCACTCTGAAATTGCAGCTCCAAGTCTTTCATTTGTGGCTCTTCTTAACTGAAATTCTTCGCAACATAGCTGGTGTTCGGCCAAATGTGAGGAAAAGAGAGAAATAAACAAGAGCTAGCGTTGCGCTAGCTGGCTGCTGGTGTACAAATAACCCATGAAAATCACTCAGTGGGTGTGCAACATTCAAAATGAACTCACCACGTCAGGTAACGTTAGGGAACGTATCTAATAAGCTTTATAAAGGTTTGTTTGCCTCTTCTAGAACTACTTCCAGTCTGCCGTCAACTCACTTCCTGAAACAATGTTAAAAAAAAAACAAAACTGTAGAGCTCCCTAATGGAATGGGAGAACATTTCATTTGAACAATTTTGAAGAAAAAAAATAAAACATGTTGAATTTTTTAGCATGTTTATTTCATTCTAATTTATCAGGGTTTTTTTTTTTTGGGACTACTCACTCATAATGTTCCAAACCGTTTCAAAAGTATCCATGTGACCTTTCTCACAGGGACCTAACATGGAATACACTCTAAATGAAAGCACATGGAGGGAAGCTGATGCATAATGTAGCACTGCTTAACATTTCTCTGAAGGGCCAAAACGTGTGTCTGTCTGCGTTTGGTTGCTGGCAAGGTTTTAAACGGCTATCCGTTAGCCGCCGTCACCTGCAAACGTGTGTTTTCCCGCCTTAGAGATGTTGCACCCATACAAAATGAATCCGTTTTATGGTCAAAAAGTGTTCACTTCCCGGGCTTAGACCGCCGCTAATGGCGGCTCCCAACTACTTTTCTTTTCTCGTAACGTCGTTGGGCATCAGATGCTGATGGGATCCAACTCGGTCCGCATGGCTCTAAATCAGGCTCTTCGACTCCTCCTGCCTTCCCATCGCCATTGCTTCTTCCGCCGTGAAGAAGCAATATTTCATATGCGATCTGACGCACGTTTTGCATCCAGCTGAACGCTGCATACTTGTTACACGGGGGCGAATTTGCACGCGCGCCTCCGGATTAAGCGGGAACGCCGCAGAATCGAATCAAGCACGGTCGATGTATTTGAGAGATACAAGCCGATAGCGTTATTTTTTTGTTGTTTTTTTGCTTTTTATCTTCTGTGGGCCGAGCTCTAATAACACTTTGAGCTTTCTGAAAGCCCATTTGGAAATGCAGCAAACAATCGGAACGCCAGCGACAAATTTCCTGACAATCGGGCCTTCAAGACTCCGGCAATTTGACACGTCTCGGCTGGCGCGTCTCGCTGATGAATGGAAAAGGGATCTCAGTGAGCAGCGCGGCGCGGGAAGGCTTCACTTACTGTCCTGATTATTAGTGTGCCGCTGATCAAATTTACGGCTGTAATTTTGCGCGGACATGCTTGTGTATTCCATTTACATATGGTTTATAGAGCTGTGATTTCATTTGCATAATAGGAGCTCAAAGTGATATGCTGATGAAAGCAGAAGGGAGCCGCCTTCCCCTGGTAAACTTTTTTTTTTTTTTTTTTTTTACTGGCCTCTGTTTAAAAGAAGAAGAAGAAGGGAAGAAAGCAAATATAACACAGCACAATAGACGCGCGTGCTTCAATTTTCTTCCTTGGAATACAATCTTTTGTAGCTTCAGTCTCCATGAATAAATTCTGGACATCAATATCCATCAAAGCAGTTCTTGGACTGAACATCAGAGGGAAGAGGGAACGCACAAAAACCCAAATCAAATCATTACTTTTCAAATTGTCCAATGTCTTACAGAAGTGTTCCCTTGGTGTTGCAAACTACAAAATTTCTATACATTTTATTAAAGATTTTTTTTCACGCCAGACCAACACAAACTGGTGCGTTATTAAGCAAAAGGAAATGCTGATTGATTTTCAGTATTTTTTTGTGCTCATCCCTCTTTACTCTGCTTAAAATAAAGTGAGCCTGTGTGTGGGATTTGGAAAAAAACCCACTACTAAACATTGTTGTTTACATATATATATAAATATACACACAAGCTGTGGTTTCTCACTTCCCTGTTTTTTTGTCTCCGTCAGCAGATGTAGAAGCAGATTCATAGCCTCTCTATCCTTGCTCTCCTCCTTTAATCACCCACCTCTCTTCCTTTTGCTTTAGTTTCCATTGCATTTAATTGAAAAAATACAAAATGTCCGACCAGAACCTTTGTTTTTGCGCGTTTCTGGTACGCCCATAGATCCGACGCACGAGCAACATCCGCAAACATCGGTTGACGAGAAAGCTGCTGCTGCTCTCTGCCCACCGGCGGTCAACGTTGGCCTCGAAAAGCCATCTGACTGAATGCTGGTAAAGCTTGTGTTAGTGTGTGAAAACCAATGTAGCATCTCAATGCTAAACATGTTGCTGCAGTACAGATGTCCCCAACACTGACGTTGGCACCGACTGTCAACATTTCTAAAGATTTTCCATGAGTGAAACACTTGAAAGCTAAATGGCTATAATAACAATTTAGACCATTATGATTGTTGAATAACATAAATAACCTAAATCAATTGTCTATTCATTTATTTAGCAGCTAGAAGCATTTTTTTTAATTGAAAATGGTGCTTTATGTGAGGATATATAGTTTTTGATTACAATAATTACAAACCCTATTAGCAATCGCTGCAATGCTCCACTTGTGAAAGTGAATCTGTTGGGCTTCTTCTTGGCACTCAGACAAATTAAACCGAAAAAAAAAAATGAAACCAAAAATTTTACTTTTTGGCCCACAAGCGAAATGAGCCTCGCGCGATTTTCTCACAGGAGGGAAGACGGATGGAGCTAAATCCAAGACAACAACCCGAGAAATCCTGGAAAAGACTCGAGACAAACAAAACATCCCAATAAAACATCCCCGTTTGTCGAGACGCGACAAAATGGGGAAAGGTCTCAGGGCTGTAAAAGCCATGTTTGCATTCATCCAAACGCATATTTGCGAAAGTAGCTGGCGGGGGCATGGTAAAATTGCATCAACAAACAGCAGGCGAAGTGGAACTGGATGAGGCCACACTCTGTCGCTAACAGCCACCGAACGCTGTAAAAGCCTGGCTAATTCACTTAGTTTGACTGCTGCTTCCCTCTCCAGTCGAGAAGCATCCCCACACCTTCGCACGATTGGTTTTTACATAAGTAAACTGTTATGCTGTTTGCTTCATTGGACCGGCGGCTTGATAAAAATGCACTCTCATAGTCAAACAACCTTGTGAATAAGGTTGCCCTCCAATTGCCTCTGATTAAATCCATCAGTCGGGAAGCGCCAAGTCAAATAGCTTTTTAATGGCTGCATCTTTCTGCAGAAAGCCCTGCGCGAGGAGCTGCTCGGCCGGGTTGTGTGTTTTTACAAACCGAGGCTCGTCTTGGAGAGATCTTTTAATAAAAACATGCCGTCGTCGCGGTTACGCTTCCCATAAACTGCAGGTGAGCTGCGCACGACCGCACCGCAAACAAGCAGTCGAAGGCCGCGTTCATCAGGCCTCAGCTGAACTCGCGGGCCGATGTGAGCCTCGCCGCCTCACATCTGGTAAACATCTCACGCCAATCTGACTGCAGCCGTTTTGAGTAATTGTGGAAACACGAGCACATAGATGGTGCCAACCGTGTGACCTCCCGGGAAAATCTAAATAAATGCCGGCTTTTTTTTTACTGCGTGTTTGAACTTTTGAATGATTAAAAAAATAAACCACCTTCACACTGACGCTATAAACTCCAAATTGCAACTGGTAGTCGTTCACATTTATTGTGGGAAATGTTGGGAAGGAGCAGAGAGGAATGAGAAACCGATGCAAACGTCAACGTTGGTGGGTTGAAGATGTTTTCCAGAGGGTTTTGCCGCCAGCTGTTAGTTTGTGCTGTGAAGCTTTGTTGTGTTTTTAGCTCTCGAGTCCGACGCGGCTCTGAGTTATGGGGAAAATTAAGGACATAAACTTCCTGGTCGCGTTACATGAACCTCCGTAGCGGCAATTTGAACCCATTACGCTTTAATTCATTATGGCAAAGATCCGACAAGGACTCAGAAACGTTGTTTAGAAGATGCTGACGCGACAACATCGGGTTGTTGATGCAGATTTGTCAGCTGCGCGTCCATAATGTGAATCTGTTGTCTGTATGTTAGCCTGTGTGAACGGTAGCTTGTTCTTAGCTGGCAGGAGAAACGCCCTGTAAGGTCTTCTGCGGTCTTTCCGTCATCTAGAACTGGTTGTCTCCTCTGACATTAGCAAAAAATATCTTGTTCCCACAATTACTGCTCACTGGATATTTCCCATTTCCTTTGTGGAAGCTAACGTACATAGCAACGGGACGAATGCCACATCTTAAGCTAGCAAACCTGCAATGAACAACAACAACAAAAAAAACAACAGGTCCTTAAGTGCAGAGTCAGGGCTCGTAAATGTGAATGAAACCAGATGAGCTAATCAGAGTGGACGTGGAACAGCTGTCACGGGGAGAAAGCATGGGAACTGAGAGAGGAAGGCCTGTTAGCACTGAGACTCAGGTTTAACCTATCTAAATCCAGATCTGCAAAGGACAGAGCACAAGAACAAACTTCTGCGGCGACACTGAAAACAATAAACCACAATGAAACAAACACACAAACGCCTGTGAGTTATGACACCGTAGCGCAGCTAGCTATTGCAGGAGGTTAGAAATGTTGCATTTTATGTATTTTTTCCATGTTGCATGCATTTATAATTGTTATATTAATAGTTATATATTCTAGGTGTACATACTCAGGTTCTGTGGTCTGTTTGCGAGACTAATTCAATCTCTGAATCCGCCGTTAGAGCTCCAATGTTGCAAGAGCTAACTGCTTACTTCCACCTTGCTGCTGCAGGCTCATTACCTTGTTTGCATTTCGCCAGGATGCAACACATCTCAGCCTGAACTGACAAATGTAGAGGAAACTATTAAAGACCTACCAGCTATAGAAAAGGACGCCCTGTGTGTCATCATTTAGGAGGAGATCGATTCCTGCAGTCATTTCTCATTCATCTTTCATTTGTTAGTGTAGCCAAGAGCATCACACACACACACGCTGCTTTAGAAGATGCAGACGACCAAACTTCCAACTTTCTGGACGTTTTCAGAGGACAACAAAGAGAAAACCAAAATGTCTAATTAAAAAGGCTTTAACGCACACCTGCCGTTGTTATTCCCACTACAATACCAGTAAACAACAACAAAAATAATAGAGAGAACATAAATAGGTGCTCTAGTTTCAACTTAGGAAAGGTCACCTCCCAGGAAAAGAAGCAGTGTTTGTACGCAGGTCTGATGAAGCACATTTGATGGACTGCAGAGGAAACAGTGAGTGCATCGTGGGACACCGAGTGACCCGGTAGCATACATTATATGAACATTTTGGCTAATAAGTTAGACAAAATGTCAACGTTGAGTTCAATGTTAATTAAGTGAAAGCAGCAACATGCTTTAGTATTCGCGGTAGTGCTTCCACTTCCCTCTTAAAAAACGTTGCGCATTATGCTGCAGCCTGAGAAAGTCCTGATTCAGCTCTTTTATGGTTAATATTTTACAGGTTAATTAGAGCCTAAAGCTACTTTAAACCAGGCCAAAGCAATCAATATGACATGCAAATAAGAATAAGAATAAGAACTACTGGGCACTCTCTCTTTCTTTTTTGGGGGAAATGCTGATTTAAAAAGTGAGGACGTTAACTTCCTGTGAGAAAGTTGGAGCGACTGAAAGGAGTGCGCCCAAGTGACAAATGAAGACCTCCCACATCAACCTGGCTTTGTTTGATGTCAGTGTCTGTGAAATGTGACTGTCAAACGCTCCTCCGAAGGGCAGCTCTGCACCATGCACATCACCGTGGCGACATCAGCCTTTTCCCTCCTTCACCACCCTTTTCTCCTGACACCACTCTTCCTCCTCCCAGCATGTCCATCTGGCCATCCATCTGCACCAGTGGCTCCTGCCAGCTGTGGCTTTCTCTTGACAAGCGGGGCGTAGCTCTTCTGGAAAGGTGCTTTCTGCTGCAATGGAGGAGTGTGGGGGACCAGAGGGTCGAGAGAGCACCACTTCTGCATGGGCATATGAGGTTGGCGCGATCGATCGGAGTCGCGGGCGGCCCCGTCTGCAGGCAGCCTTCAGCCGCAGCCAGGCTTGATACCACGCAGGGAATCTTCGTTAGACTCCTGTGAAACAGCAGCTTGAGACGCTTTCCATTCCAAACGTGCACAGATCTTTGTTTATATTCCACTACTGTGGGAAAAACAAAAAAGTCACTACTTTCGGCATCCGCGCTGTTTTCGCATAAAGTAAGAAATTGAATTCAAATCACATGAATGAGATTGTTAATGCTGAAGAGAATTTTGTTAAAAATCATGGATATCGATGTGAATAAATGGTTACATGAGCTCACAACCCTGGCTCAGTGTTAGTCATCTAGCTATTGGCCAATCAGATGGAGCCGTTGTGAGCAGCAGCAACAAACTCATGTGCTTTGCCGCACACGCCTCCCCAAAACGTATCGCGGCCTTTTGTCTGGGAAACTTGTCGGTTTTGCGTCCTTCCATGACTCCACTTTCAAATCCAACAGTTTTTCAACAATTTGCCTCCTCACTCTGGGTAAAACTCCGCCCTGCGGCCTGATCTCACCACAAATCCTGCCTTTCCTTTTCCAACTTTGCCAGGAGCGCTTTAACTCCAGACTCGACCCGGAGGTTCAGTGGACTCCACCGGCTCCCCTGACAGGACAAGGCTCCTCAAAGGTCAGCGGGCTTGTCGAGACAATTCTGGCAGACTTTCTGTTAAACCCACAGCCGTGCTGCAAGGTTCAGTTGTGGTGGGTCTACCAACTCTGACCGTGAAGCTTCACCTCTCATTTTCATGCGTTTTCGCCGAGTGCTGCACGCACTCTTTATCAGTAAACCTGCATTGAGTCGCCAAGCACCAATAAACAAGTTGCGCAGTTATAATTGGAGCCACTTGTAGACATTTATGGGGAAATGCTACGCAATACGTAACTGAGAACGCAA
>CAKLNU010000882.1:27500-59701 GCA_922788865.1 Poeciliopsis turneri | reverse complement strand
CAGTACTTCGTTGATTGCGTGTTGCTGGAAGAGGTTTTCTGGCAGAGAGGACGGCTTTCTGAGGAAATAAAAAATCTCCCATAGCAACTAAAAGTAAATTAAGTTTCTGTAAAAAAGTCATGCAAGCAAAGTCGAGTTAAAAGTTGAGTTTTCGTCACCAGATGTTTTAATCACTTTATTGTAACGTCTAGATGACCCCCAGAGGTCATCAGATGATTCGTGGACAGTTTCAATAAAAATAAAAAACCAGCAGCTGAATTATAGGAATGTAAATAAAGAGCATTTGGAGCTGTGGGAATCCAGCTGCTCTGAAGACGAACCAGTTTCTGAACTCCGAAGTGGGAACATGTGAATGGCTTTTACTCCTCTTCCTCCCCCGTCCGTCCAGAACCGTCTCCCTCTTCGAATTAGACAATGAAAACAATGAATTTGGTGTCTGTTTCTTTCTCCCGCCCGCCCCCATCCTGCTTGCCCTCTCGCTCTGACCCCGAGTCGCACTCTTTGGGCCCAAACGGCGACCCCCCACTCCTCTGTTCTTATGCGTTTTGGTTTCTCTCTCTGTACTCAGATGTTGGTTTCATCCTTCTGTTTCTTATCTGTGTCTCTGCCTGGCCTTGCTCGTCTTTTTCTCTTTCTCTCTCATCCTCCTTTCTGAGAGATTTCATGCTCCAGCTGCTCTATTATCAGCCTGTCTGAGGTTGTGTTAACTACAACAATGCTGCTACACATACGCTGATGGACAGACAGGCAGGAAGATGGATACTCAATTAGGTGAAACTCTGCTTTTGGTTGAGCTTTTTCTTTCTTTTGGTTGAGTATTTGGTGCCAAACTTGATCAAATTTTGTTTTGGTTTCATTTAATGTGTATTTTAGACCAGAAATAACAAAAGCAATGCTAACCAGGAAGCTAAGTTGTACATCACTGTATCATCAGCATGCATATTCAGTTAACAATTTAACCTCAGTCTGTCATTAAATTAATTAATCACATGATTTATGATTTCTACCAACAATTGGATAATAAAAGTCTCCAGTTTGGTGTTTTGGTCTCAATTAAACCTTTTTTTTTGACAGACAATTTTCTTTACAGAGACGTCAGACTTCATTTCATTTGTTGTTTTATTTATTTTGTATATTTACAATTTATTCCAGTTTCGGTGTTAAATGTTCATTTAATCTTTGAGAAAATGTTGCATTATCGTTGTATTACCTGAAAATGATCTCACAGCAACAATATTATCATTTATCGCGATAACTTCTGGCACAATTTATCGTCCAGGAACGTCTGTTATCGTAATAGGCTGGAAAAAAAAAAAACTTCAGGTCAATTAGAAGATTAAAATCAGCCTAAATGCGTCATCTTAACGTTCGTTTTTGTTTTTTAGTTTCTCTTGGCACAAACTGGCAGCTAAATGTTTTCATCTACCTGCAAAAAACCAAACAAACTCCAAAGAATTAGGTGGTTTATTATAGATAATCAGTTGTTTTGCTTTGGCCTGAAGTAGCTTGTTGTGAGTCTCAGCGTGTGGCTCACGAGCCTAAAATGAATCTATCCATCTTCTGGGACTGTTTTCTTTAGCTGGAGCCTGAAACTGTTGAGCGAGTCCAGATAAAGTCCAGCGCTTTTATTTAAACCCAGATATGTTGAGTTACTTTGGATTTTACTTTATTTTCTTTTTGTACCTAAATACCGTCCAACAAAAACATGGCTGACATTATGTGGCTCAGCAGAGGAAAATAAATCCAATATATAGATATTTTATATATAGATGTGAGTGAGAGCGCTTCGTGAAGTCAACAGGGTGGGGCGGTTTTCTCGTTGAGATGACAGAGTCTGAGTGTTATATTGAACACAGATGAGTTTGTGTTTGATGTTTCCACGAGAGGGATTTTTTTTTTACTTCAACACTGTTGACCTTTGACCTCAGAGAAAGAAAGCAAGAGAACCTGGAGACAGATTTATGATAAAATCTTGTCATCTTCTTTTAAAGACAGGGCAGTCTGTCCTGCTTTAGTGCATCTTCTTCTGATGTCTTTCATTCTTCTGCTTTTTTGATTTTATTTATTTGTTCTTCTGTATATTTTTCATCCAATCTTTTTAACTCATTTCTTCTTTTTAGTTGTGTCTAAGCTTATAGGGACGTTTTCCAGTGGTTTTTTTTCTACTCCAATGGATGCAAAACAGCCACGTTAGGCAAGGCTGATCTTCAGCAGAAACATTCATATTTGCTTTAAATTACATTTTTGGAGTGTTTTTATTGGTGCTTGCAGACAGAACAGTAAAAAAAGACATTTTAAATGTTGTTTATGGTAATAAAATTAGCTAATCTTGTGGGAGAAATGGAATAAATGAAGAATTTTGCTTTTAGCGTCTGTCAGTCCTTCCAATTTTTCACAATTATGCGATTGCTGAAATTTACGTGAACCAACAGTTTATTGCAAATTTTGTGGAAAATTGGTCAAAAATACAGCAAAAGTACAGGGTTTATGTGATTCTAACTTCCACCTGCAGGTGGCAGTGTTTCTACCTGCTGCCTCAGTGATAGTTTGTGACGATCGCTATAAAACTCCGTTTGCTTGTTGTTGTTATCCTCGTAATTATTCTACTACTTCAACATCAGTGAATTTGTGTGGAAAAAAATCACAATCATAAAATCCTGGGGTGACTGAACTAAGAAAGCAGTGTAAGAAACTCTTTAATTACTGTTTTTTTAGAGGTCTCTAGCACTTATGATCCAGTGAAAACAATCAAATCTCCCTCAGATTGTGGAGTTGCTTAGCAAACTTTAAGGTTGAAAGAATCAGACAGTAGCATATATGATCACTTTTCCTTCTAAACACTTCTTTCAGAGTTTAATTATTAAAAGGACAAAAACATTTTGAGTTGATTTTAATTCCGCTTTAGGAAGTAACCACTATAAATAATCTGGTAGTGTGTATTGATGAGAAATGTTAGGTTTGCTACACTTGGACTTTAAAACATGCAGTGTGATCAGAAGTAGTTGAATTGAGGACCAAAGTTGCAACATTTGTTACATTTTCAGCTGCTGCGGTTCGTGCTGCTTCAATCGAAACAAACCCTTTGCTAATCCTGTTACCCTCCTTGCCTGTGGGGGCGCTGCAACAAGAGCTGCTGAAGGCAGCAACCTGAAATCCTCTGAAGAAGACACTGAACCTTCATCACAAAATCTCAACAAACATCAGATGTCAGCAGTTGTAGGATTTCTCTTTTGTCTTTGGCTAAAGGACCAGGGGACATTTCTCCTGCTAGCGCTACACTCTTTGTTTTGGTTGCATTTACCCAGAATTCCCTGCGCTGTAGTCCACTTCCTGCTTTTGGAGCGGTCTCTGGTCCACTTGGCATTCACATATACATTCAAACTGCACCAGAATTCACTTCAACCCAATAGAAACCAAGGTTTTTTAGGCAGATCAGAGTCACTTTTGGGAGTTTGGTTGAATCCATAAAGGAACAAAACATTAAAGACGATTCACCCTAAAATGTTCAGATTTTTCTTTTCATAACTGGAATCTATCCCTCTCTCTGCCGTTAACACTTTGCTGTGGTGACACATTTCCTCTCAGTCGTTGTTTTTAAGCCGTAAACGACGTGAATAAACTCTGAAGTTAATTCTGTGTTGGTTTTATTTGACTGTTTCTGGTTGCATTCTGGACTGATTTTAGGATTATGGACATAATTCATCAAACAGCCCAGTTTTGTTCCCCACAGTGGAGTTTAATGAAATAAATGGACCAGATAGTTTAGAGAAAATTAAGTTCTGTTGAAAACACAAAATAAATTCCCAACTTTTTTTTCCCTATTTTTATTTTTTTTTACTTTTATCCGTTTGTCCTGTGTTTGGATTATCAAATCTTTGCTCTGTTGTTGTTTGGATTCCTTCAGGATTTCGTTCAAATCCCAGCCATGTTTGTAGTTTTTAGAGCCTTCTGTTCACATATTGGAGCGTAAAGAGAGAATAAACATGTTTTAAAATAAATCAACATCCTGAACGCAGCTTTACGAGTTTGTGAGACGACTTTTCATTATGAGTTTCAGCTGTGGGTGTGTGTGTGTGTGTGTGTGTGTGTGCGTGTGTGTGTGTGTGTGTGTGTGTGTGTGTGTGTGTGTGTGTGGGTCTGAGGGTCTTTTTAACTCAAACACGGAGCTTAAAAGCAGCATTTCCTGCCTCTGAGGATGAAAGCTGCATGATTATTTGTCCTGTGTGTGTGTGACTGACCCACTTGAGGCCAACAAATACCACAGGCTCCAGTGTTCGTGTGAATGCTTTCTTCATGGTGTGTGTCAGCGGCAACATGGGCACCTGTGTGTGTGTTTTCCTAATGCAGTGCTTGTAGATTAGTCGCCAGCCTCCTGTGTGTCAGTGTTTCGCGGTTTGTTCTCGTAAGCTTTGTTTAGAATGACCCAAAAACAGACCCGGCATTCTTCTGCTTCATGACACCGGCGACATTTTTAACCGCGCCAGCTCAGACTAATTATAAACCCTCTCCATCGTTTAAAAAAATGTTTTTCTGTTTTAATGGAAAGTCCTGATCCGCACAGCAGCAAATGAGGCAAAGCCAAAATGTTTGACGGTAAATGTCGCCGCGTCGAACATCCCGCTCACGTTTACTCCTTCAAACTTTCAAAAGCTCAAATGATCTTCATTTAATGAGCTTGTTGAGTTTGTGGTTTCTCTTGCTGTAAATAAGCTTTAGGTTGTTTTGGTTCAACTCAGCAACTTTTTTGCCTGCTACACCTGCGTCAACTTCATTAGATTTGTTTTGGGAATTCCCTTTCAAAGTGAGCCAAAGCTTTAGCCGTAAAAAGGCTAAATCATCCGGGAAGGTCGGGATTTAAACGATGCAGCTTGTGTTTTGTCATAAAAATGTCATATTTGGTGAAATAAGACCTAAAGTTAAAGCTCAAAATCAATTACACTGAGAGCAAAAAGCAAAGTCTTTCATGTTTTTATTTTCTTGATCTGAACAGATGAGCTCTGGACAGTTTTTGTGTCGCGTCCTAAATCAGCTCTGCTCAATAAACCAAGTTTAACGTGTTTCAGGTCTCAAACAGACATCTGGTAAAAAGTAGAAAACAACAAATCAGACAGTTTTTAGCTGCTAATGTTTTTCCAGCTTTACTGAACTTTGCACTAAAGGCAACAAACAAACATTTATGAGGAAATGGATGTTGGAAAGTTCATGTGAGAATTAAATGACCTAAAAATCTTGATTAATATGTTTGAGATTCATCATGATACACAACAATATGTTGAAATTAACCCCAGTTCATATTTGTAATTCAGAAGTTTCTAATCCGTTTTATGGTTTTAGTTGTAACTATTTTCTTAACATATCACGTTTAACAGAAAGTCCAGATCATCATCCAGAGCCATGTTTAGTCCGATGTGAGTCCAAGTGGGCCAGAGATGGCTCCAAAACCAGGAAGTGGGATGCAGTACAGGGCATTATGGGTAAATAACAAATGGAACCGGTTTCAGAAATGGCTCCTCGCTTCGCTAAAATTTGATGCTACTCTATTTTCGTTGACATTTTGTGAAGAAAGAAGTTGCGCTCAGTGTCTTCTTCTGAATTTTTTGTGTTGTTTCCTTCTTTGATTGTTGGTGCAGCGCCCCCACAGGCGAGGAAGGGAAAAGGATTTTGTGAACCGCAGCAGCTGAAATGTTGCTGAACCGATTTCCAAATCTAATTTTGACATTTCTGAGTTTGAAAAGTTCAACATTTAATCAGTGAATACGCTGGAAATATGAAATTAATCTCAGGAATTTTCTAGAAAAATGTCAAAAATCCAATATTTTCGACTTCTGAAAATTTTTAGACTTACAAAATGAAATTATTCTTGACTTTTTTTTTTTTTAAAGTCAAAACATTTACATATTTTAGAAAATGTTTTAGATAAATGTCATAATTTTCTTGCATTTTTTTCTAGAAAGTTTTCCGGCGGAAAGTTGCTCATTTTGTAATCAATTCACTTCTTTAGAGCAGGAAACTGCAGCTTATTATTGACTAAATATTGTTTAATTCCCACAGAAAGTAGTTCCAGCAATACCTTTAAGAAGTATTTAATCTTGTTTTTAAGGTTTTTGTTTAAAAAGAAAATACTACGATAATCACTAAAGTGTTTTGAGACCATTGTTTATGTTCATTTTCTTTCATAATTATGTTTTTGATGGTTAAAACTCGGGCCAATCGTCAGAGTATCGGTTTCAGCCAAGTTTTATTTCCTGGAAATCTGACTCACTCAGTTCTGGGGCTTTTAAATAATTAGTAGAAAACCTTTTGTTACGCTGGGATTAAGTCATAACCGTGATCTCATTCTGAATGCATCAGCCATGACTGTTTCATTATCATTTCAAATCCCAAACCGTTTTCTGTTTCACTTTATTCCTTCGAACGCTTCAAGCATTTGCTGTGATGAGACGGTTTAAAGCTTCAAGTGTCAAACATGAGAAATATTTACAGGACAAACGCTGCTTAATGTTTAATTTGCTCAGCCATTTACTCAGTGTCGTAACACAAAAAGAAAAAGAACGGGAAAATCATCAGTCAGCTGTAATTAATAGACAACTAATGCTGACTGCATTAAAGTGGTGGTTAGGGCTGAGTCAGCGTTGTTCAGTGAGCGTACTGGACTCCCGGAAAACAGATTAACTAGACCAGGACAGCATAATGAGGGCAATAACAACCCAGTTTATTTTTTAAAAAATGAAGAAAAGCAGTTTAAAAACACCAACGCTGGTTGCTGTCTGTGAAATCCAAGCAGACAGAGAGAGTCACGCTCTTTTACAGGAAAAGGAACCAGAGAGCCGGTGTGTCACAGCAGGTCTGGGTTTTACTCTGAGGTTTCTCCTGCTGACTCACAGAGGCAGGAGGAGGATTTATTCATCTGGAGATACAATTACAGACTCGATCCGACACGAGGACCCACGGAAATATCAGTCTGTGTCAGGATCACCGTACTGCAGCGGAAACTCACAAACTGAACCTCAGAAAACAGTTTGGTTGGAAAAAGTTAAACCAACTGCATTTATAAAGCTAACTAAAGCAGACTGAAATTACAGATAGAATCATATTTATGTTCATGAATCGATTTATTAGCCTTTCCAACTGATATGAAAGCAGTTTATATCAGCTGTCAGCACATTGCGGCTCCAAACTCTTAACTTTTATCATTTTTTGAGTTTTAATTATCGACGTAAACATAATCACAATACTTTAACCCTTTTGAATTCTGCACCTAAAAATGTAACCTAAATATGAAGCAACTAAAACTACTATAACTGATAAAAACTAGCAAACACACTCGTTAGTTTAAAACTAACTTAGGTAGATAAACAAAAAGTCTCAACTGAATAATAATAAACTTTAATAAAAACGATACTTTAGTCTCTGTGAAGGTCAGGTTGAGATCAGACTGAGATTTTCATCTGGTTTTTGGTTGTAAGACGGAGAGAAGAGAGAAAATGATAAATCAAACAAATGGAAATTGAGTTTGTTTTAATTTAACATGCGAAGAATAGTTAATGTTGGGTTTAGTTACTCTTTATAAACACCAGGTTTACTTTAACACATGTTGTATGACTGATTTCTCTTTAGCTCTCTGTGATTTTTCTCCTAAATTTGAAAGCTTGTATAAAAACTGTCAGATTTCTCCACAGACTCACTAAAGCTTTGATTTGTTGTTAAAATCCAGCAGCATCCAGGTCGGTACTCGACTCCAGCTCTGTTAAATACCTGTTTCTGTCTCCGATATAATTACACTGTCTGATAAAATGATTATACTGGGATATTTCCAACTGCGGCCGGCTCGCTATTGGAGCATGTTCATTTCCTCTCGCCAAAGTGCTCCGACTCACCTTCAGCCCTTTAATGCAGAATGACACGTCTGCTGGTTGGGAGACCTGCTTGCATCCCCTGACGGCTCAAACGGTGTCATTTTGCATTAAATAGATTGTGTTTTGGAGCATAATGTTCCTGGGTGGCTGCAAAAAAAACCCGAAGCGTTGCATTACTGAGCTGATGCACCCGCTGCAACGAGAGCCTGCAGAGGACTCTGATATGTACAGACTCCTTCTCTGATCAGCACAGAAACACCAGGCATTCCCAGATAAAAGACAAACACATCATTATTTATGGATTTATTCATTTGATGAAGGTTTCTTGCATGTATTTTTGTGCATCTTATTCTCAAAGTAGTAGAAAAACATCACTAAACTTCTAAAAACTCCACAAAATCATGGATTTTTCTCGACTTTTGCCCAAAGTTTGCTTTATAGCAATTGTTAGATCATAAGAACTGGATATTTTTATATTTGAGTTTAATTTTATTCAACTTTATTTTCAAACAACTTAAGTCTCAAAATGTTACAACTTTATTCTCGTATTATTTGGAATTTTACTGTTGCACAACTTTATTATTTTAGTCAAACAGCCTTGTCCTGGGCCGAATGCTCTGTTTCAAATATACAAATAACAACATTTAGAAAATTTCTCTGACTATTTTATGCAGTAATGAATATTCCTCTTTACTTTTAGGACCAGCAGCTTTCCACTTTAAATGCTGATTAGAGAAAAATCAGTTTTTCCTAAGCAAAGCTCCTAGATAATTGATGTTTTATTGGTTTATGTTTAATTTGTGGCTACAGCTGGCTGTAATGTTTCGCTCTGAAACATTAGCTTGACTCCAGCCTAACTGTAATAATGAAGCAGCGCGCTCTGGTTTCCATTGACGAACTGATAACAGAGTTAACTGCCTTATAAAGTGCTGCAGTTTGTGTGTAATCAGACGCTATTGACAGCCCTGTAAATTAGGACACAGCCACAGCTGCAGACTTCCTCTGACGGAGTCCCACAGTCCGACCGGATCTGGGAAAATTCACGCCGTAATGAATGCAGTAACGCCATATTTCTCCGCTCAACGTTAAGCGTCTGAAAAACATGTTCAGGTTTCTGTCTCTGGAGAAAGCTGATCAATGTGAGCAGGTTGGTAATTGCTTCACCAGCTGCTGTTTTTGAGTCTTTTCTTTCCGCTTTTAAAAGCTGGATTTGCCCTCCAGCTGCACATAACCAGCAACAAAACAAAGCTGAATATTTAACCTAGGAGGGCTGGAGAAAGGCCAAAAAAAGCAAATGATAAAGCAGTTTTATTGTTCCGGTAGTTAGCAGGGTGATATATTGCCTCCTCACTGGACGTTTCTCCTCAAACCTTGCTCTAATTAACCAGATTACTCTTCTCTGCTGGGAAAGTGTTATTGTTTGTGTCATCTCTGGGCCACCGTAGCTGGAGGAAATATTGCGGCGCTTGTTACTGTCAGGAACAGTCGACTCATTTAGAAAACACACAGAGCTACCAGTGACACTTGATAACCTTTTAATAAAGAGCTTCATGTCAGATTAATATAGATGGTGGCGGTGTTGGAGATGTGCTGGTTTGTACTGGGAAAGACAGAAAAGGTAAAAAATAAAAAAGCAACGTAGCACCAATAAGCAGCGATAAATTGTCCCATAAGTTATTGCAGTTAATGATGATATTAATGTCTTGAGACAATTTTCAAGTAATATAAAGGTAAGGGAATAAATGACATGAGAATAGAGCTGCTGCAATAAGCAATAAATAAATTAAAATTAGCTCAATAATTTCCATTTGCCCTCTTTCTACAAAAAACTGGATGGTAAAAGTCTGCAGTCTGGTTTTTGGGTCTCAACTAAACCTTTTTCTGAAGGATAATTTTGTTCATAAAGACTTTATAATGTTTATAATGTTTTCTTTCATTATCATGGGTTCATAAAATGGTCTCAGAACAACAATATTATCGTTTATCGCAATAACTTCTGAGACGATTCATCAAAATGTATCACGACATATTCTCAAAGAGTAATAAACTTTAAATCATAATAAACTGCAACTGGGAGATGTTTAAAATGTCCAAAAGAAACAAACAAAACAACAGAAACAGAAAACAAAATGAATTGTGAAGTCTTTGTAAACCAAAATACCAAACTGAAAACTTTTGTAATCCAGATTTTGGTAGGAATAGAAAAGAAAAACAATAAATAATACAAATGGTAAATATTGAGACTGATAATTGATAATTACCTGTATGTGTTTTAAAGCACATCCATAATAAAACGCTCCAAATTGTCACTTGAAAACATATTTAGTCACAAAAAACCTTTTCTACGTCTAAAAATGACAATAAACCAAAACGTCAAATTGTCCCAGAAATGATAAACGTTTGATTTGTTTGTTTTGACACAATTTTCACACAATATAGTGAATATTGCAGCAGGATTGTGTGTTTTACAGAAATCCAGACCTTCGAACCTTTTCAATTTTAGTGCAATATTTTAATTTTCAGTTGTTTTTTTTATGAATAATTTGTGTTTTATAAAAAAAGAGCCACTTTATAACCAATTTAGTCGCTTATGGCAGATTTAAAACTCCTCTTGCATTTCTAAAAAGTGTTTATTGGTCTAAATTATTGCTACATCGGATTTCTATTCATCACAATTACAAATTTTGTTGTGTAATGAACTAATGAATTGTCCCAGAGGTTATTGCGATAAACAATAATATTGTTTTGACCCCATTTTCACAGAAATCATTGCGTGAATAACCATCAGGGGATGGTGGGAGACCAACAAACTTTCAGTTTTACTGGAACTGGAAAACATTTTAAATATCTAAAACAAAACAGAATCATAATCCTTTCATAAACGGATTACGATGTATCTCTAGACAAAGTCAGAATCTAAATTATGGCATTTTGTTGACAGTTAGAAGGATAAAGGATCCAGATTGCGTTAATGAACTCTGAATTTGTTTGTATGACCTTTAACCTCCCCCTTTCCTGTTTGACTACGGCGATTAAAGGCCACCGGAGCCAGAAAACAAATTAAAAACATCAAGTTGTTATATCTTTGTGAAGACGGAGTTCAGACATATTTTAAAAATCTGATATATCTCAGGTAAGTATGGAACAAATAGAGAATAATTGTTTTTGGCCCGACAGGACAAGGGAAAGATTTCCCTCATATGTTCCTGATGGCTGATTTTCTATAAATGATGCCAAATGTTTCAGTTTGTCACAGACAAACCATCTGTTTTGTGTGATTATCAGCGGAAAATATGATTATTTTTTTTTAAATCTGGTCAGAGTTGCTGTGAAAGTCCTGCAGCTAAAGTCACTTTGTCACCATGAAGGAGTTTAATGTTTCAGACTCCAGATTAGTTGTTATAAAGTGTAAAAAAAGGGAAATAAAATGGTTTAACTGGGTGTGCTAAAGCGAAGCTGCAGCCTGAGAAAGACGACAGTCAGTTGTTAATAAAGTTGATGTGTTAGTTCATCATTGTAAAAACTTTACAACTCTTTCAGTGCTTATCATTTTTATAATAACCAGCTCCATGTGTGTTATTTATTACAGTACCGTTATCAGCTCTATAATGGCTCTCTGTTTCTCTCCGTGTGTGTGACCGTGCCGACCCACCGCGAGGGCGTAATAGAATAAGCACTAATCTGTGTGTGTGTGTGTGTGTGTGTGTGAATAATACTATATTCTGGAAGATTCACTGTGTGTGTTTATAGAAGAACTGAGCTCTACGTGTGTGTGTGTGTGTGTGTGTGTGTGTGTGTGTGTGTGTCCACCCTGACCAGTGTAAACTAATATTGATTCAGCTGTTGGTGTTATGTACTAGTCATAAAACTGGACTTATTGTAGGATCTAGGCTTACCTTCTGACTCTGCGACTGTTTTCTCATGTGTTTGTAGTTGGAGTGTGTCTGCGTGTGAGCGTGGGCGGATTTTAAAACCCGCTTTACGCGTCGCACTGGAGCTTTTCTTGTTCATTTTAAACGTTTCATGCTCGAAAATCAAGAGGAAAGGTGGTTGATTTTTCTTGTTCTGTTGCCAAAATTCCAGCTGGGCTCGCTGCCGCCCCCTTGTGGTCGAGGTTTTCTGAAGAAACACATGTACATTTATTTTAATTTAGCATATGCTAAGCTTTTAACCCGACTTTTAGAGAGTTAAAGATAACAAAACCTCTATCATTACCTCTGGTACAAACAAAAGAGCATTTTAAATTATTTTAAAAGTTGTTATGTTTACATAGATCCACGTTTTTGTTCATTAATTTCAATAGCAGGAAACTATGACGCCGTAGTTTGGTTAGGAAAACAAGGAGGCGTAAATTTCTGCCAAAGAACTAGAAAAAAACTGTTTCTAGAAAAAACACAGTTTTAGTTTGATTTCAGAAGTTTTGTCGGAAAAAAAAGTAGAAATTTGAACATCTACAAAAACAAAACTATTGACCTTTTCAGATAAATTTCAGAAATCCTCTAGAAAAAAATTGTAAATTTTTGAGTTTGAAAATTTCCTCGAAGCCCGTCTGAAATTTTCAGATTTATTAAAAACATTTAAGAAATTTGGAAATGTTTGAGTTTGAAAAGTCAACGTCCTCCAGCCCCCAAAAATAACAAAACAAAAGGAAAACAAAACAGAAATTTGGAAATTTCTGAATTTCAAGAGTCAAACATTTTTGGTTTTTGAAACTCCCAAAATATTTGTTTTTTCTTGAAAATTTCTTTTTTTTTTTTTTTTTTGGCAGAAGTTTATTTCGATTTTAATTTAAATGAATGAAATATTGACGCATTTTATTCTGAATTTACACAATTTCCTGGTAGGTTCAAAGGCTGAATGACAAAATAATTTGAATAAAGCTCAATTTTTTAAATGAATTCCTCAATTAATTCAAACTGAATGAAGGTTCTTCAGAGAGGGAAACTTTAGCACATGTCGCAGATAAGCTGATTCAAAGCAGAAATTGGGTAAAAAATGAGATGGAAACAGAATCTGAGATGGAAACATTGCGTCCGGTCAGAAACCGTGACCATTCCTGACATAACGAGCGCCAGGAGCCATGACACTGCGCTGCATCACCTTCTCATCCGACCAGGTCGGGGGTCCAACTGCGACCAGTCGGGCTCCAGCTGGGCCGAACCGCCATCTTTACTCGTGTGACGCAGAAGCAGAATAAACGTTTTTTATCTCTGGACTCGGAAACGTCTCTGAAGCTGTTAAACGCCTCTGCTGTTGGAGGGACGGAAAGAGAAATTGAGACTGTTTGTCTTTTGGTGTCCTTGTGTTGCTGTTTGTGCACCACAGTGTGTGTGTGTGTGTGTGTGTGTGTGTGTGTGTGTGTGTGTGTGTGTGTGTGTGTGTGTGTGTGTGTGTGTGTTTTTTTGATGTATGGGGACGGTGAGTAATACTGCATGTGTCATTCTGTGTCCCCAGAGTTTTCTTCATCTCTTCTTCCTCTCCTCTCTCTGTCCCATCTGTCTTTCCTGTCCCATCTCCTTCTCCTTCTTTATTTCTTCATCTCTCTTCTTCTTCTTTTTTTTCCCCTGGTCACATTCCTGTCCAGCACTCAGAGTGTCATCCTAGTTTTCTGCTGACTCGATGCTTTTCTGATTCTCTTGCACACACACACACACACGCACACACACACACTCCAGCTGTTGGGACGGTGGGTGTTTATTGGATTGTCTGTGTCCTCTATTTAAATAAGGAGAATAAAAGCAGGAAGCAAAGTGACGAAGGAAAGAATGAAAGTAGGACAAGAGAGACAAGGAAGACTGCAAATTATACTGTAGAAGAAGAAGTGTTGATTAATTAATAAAAGGTTAATCTTATATCTAATAGATTCAATACATGCTCTTAATGATTATTTTAGTTGATTAATCAACAAATCAGACGATTAATCAACAACTTAGACAATCAATCGACTATTCTGATTAATAATTGACTTTTCTCATAGTTAATCTACTTTTCTAATGGTTAATTGATTAATCACATTTTGCAGATTATTAATTCAAGCTTTTTATACAACATTAGAAATATATGGAGATTTACATTTTATTTAAAATGTTCTTAAAACGATTTCAGGCTTTTAAATTTGAGTTGAGGAAACCTTGAAGTAAAACTGGACCAACATGAACAACAGATGTTTATTTCTATCTTGTTGCCCGATTGATTGACTATTCACACGATCAATCAACGATTCTAACAATTAATTGACAATTCTGATGAGTAATTGATTAATCAGATAAAAACATTGAGCGATTTTGCTGATTTTTCAGTTCAGCCTTTATATTTAAGCCACATTAAATATTTTGTTGCCTAAAATGCAACAACACAATTTTGTTAATAGAAACAAAACTCATTTCCAATTTTGTTCATAATCAAAAGGGAAGAACCACAATTAAATCAGAATAATTTGGAATAAAATGCATAAATTTTATTTATTTATCTTTAAACAAAGTTACTTTTTAAACTGGTGAAATGTAGCTGCAAGAAAACTGGAAAATAACTGGAAAGAGATTTTTTTTCCTAACATATCAGTAAAACTGGGTCAATATTAACAACTGATATTTAATTCAACCTTGTTAATGTTTGTGTTTCAGGAAGTTACATATTTGTTACATTATTTATCTATAATATCCATATATATTGATTATCAGGCATGATATTGACCCAAATTTTCATATTGTTGCATTCCTAGTGTTACTTTACACTCGCAACAGTGAGTAAATACTTTATTTTCTTCTATAATAACAATTAAATGACTATTTTCATTCTGATTGAGCGCATTTTAAATTATATATTGCAAGTTTGTATATATGTATATATATCTTTCAAAGATGAAGAAGTGTTGAAACATTTTCAAAAATAAGTTAATCTGGCTTCTTTTGAAGCACTTAACATTTTTATTATTTTGTGTTTGAACGTGAAGAACCATTTGACCCACAGAGTCCTTCGATGTCTGGTGTGGAGAATATTCATAACGGAGGTCGAAATTTATATCTGCGGCTGTAAAGAGGATTTATCAATTCTGAGTGTTTTACAGTCTGACGAGCAGCAGGAGGCGACGACTCGATCTGCATTCAGACAAAACAAAAACCATGCTGTAAACGTTGCGCTCAAGGGTTTTAATTCCCAGCAGAAAGCGTTGAAACGACGGCTTTTCTGCAGAAAGAAAAAGCTTTGATTTTATTTTCTTCACATTATTCACAATCACATCTACGGCTCCCTGGAGTAGCGACAAACTGCCGCCGAATATTAAGATTCATTTCTTGGCTCACAGGAATATGACGGACGATTTATCACTGCCGTTTAACCCCACAGTTCTGCAGACGTTCAAATAAGCATATAGAAGTTATTATTGGCTTCACGACGCGCGGCTAGCGCCTCAGCAGCCAAATAACACGAAACCCGACAATTACTCAGCAGCAGATTACAGAACAAAACCAAAGAAGAGCTAAACAGGAGGATGCTTGTGTGTTTAAGTGGTTTTGTTCCTGAGACACCTGAACGTAATCTGAACTCTTCTGGCTAGCGGGGCTGTTGTGAAGTCAGTTGCCACGGTAACGGGTGCTCAGAAAGCAGGAAGAATAAGAAATATGAACAACAGTTGTTGTTTTTGTTTTCTCATTTCTGAAACATCAATGAACACAAACTGGACTAATCAGCAAATCTAATTCATTTTAATTTTATTTAGTCGCATTTTAGTTTCGCTTCGTGTTGATTTTATTGAAGGTCGTGTGAAAATAACGGTTATATGCAAACAAAATAAGTTTAAAACAAGAGCAAAAGTAGTAAAGTATGAACTTATTTTCACACTCAACCTTTTTACATCGTATAATAAATTACTATTCATGTTAACTTTAGTATTTTCTAGTACAGAAGCATCATTTTCAACTTGTAAAAAATTATTTCTAAATTTCAGTTGAATTTTTTTCTTTGTGAATTTGTGTCTTTGATAAAAGTGATAATGATTAAATATTAGCAAACTACGTCTCCTACAGCAGCAGTTATGTAAAATCAAGTAAATTGTCCAATACAAAAGAAAAACTAGTTTATTCCTGTTGAATTGACAGAAACCAAACTGTTATCGCAATAAATGATAATATCGTTGCCTAGCAATATAATCGTAAAGTGACAATAATAAAAGAAAAAATAAATTCTAAAATATCAATAAACGATAAATTGCATGAAGATTTAACTCCGAAACCAGAAGACACTTTAAATATCCAAAATAAATAAACAAAATAACAGAAACAACAAATAAAATGAATAATAAATTAAGGATTAGTTGAGACCAAAACAAAAACTGGAAACTTTTATCAACGGGTTTTTGGGCGAAAAAGAGAAAAACAATAATGAAAATGGAAATTACTGAGGTTGTTTTAATTTTTCATGCAATTAATTTATTAATTTAGGTTTGTTTTTGGAGCAGGAAATAAAACTATTATATATATTAATAGAAACAAAGAGCAAATTAAAACTGTCTTCTTCAGTTCACCTGTTTGGTTTTTATCTCCAAAGTTTGTTGCCGGAAAAGTTAGAATTTTCCTGGCAATTTTAAATGTCACTGTGGGAAAAGTGAAAGTGCAGGTGGGTTGTTGGTCGGTGTTCCTTTAAGCGAGGCTAGCAGGTTAAAGATGGACTGCAGAGACAGCAGAGCGAAAGACAGGAGGAAAATGAAGAGAGGCCGAGATAAAAGATGGCCGAGGCAGGAAGAGAGAGCAGATGCTCCCAAAGAACAATGGAGGAATAGAGGGATATAAATGATGGCCGCCGAAAGAGGGAGGAAAATGAAGGGAGAGGGACAGATGAAAGATGACAGGCATGGGAAGACAGCGAAAGAGAGAGAGAGATAAAAGATGAGAGGTGGAGGAAAGAGCAGCGGAAGAGAGAGGGAGAGAAGGAGGGGTGTGAAAAAGAGAGAGAGATGACAAGACGATGAAGAGGAGGAGGAGGAGAGGTGAGCGTCCTTGCACTGTCAGAGGCGATCGATGGCACATCATTTACATTACACTGACTTAACTGCAGAGAGGGATGGAGGGATGGAGGCAGGAGAAAGAGATTGATAGAGGAGGAGGAGGAAGGAGAGGACAGATAAAAGAAGTTGGGAGTGAGGGATGGATTGGGTGAGGCGGAGGAGGAGAAAATTAACTCCAGTTGAGGAAAGATGGTGGGAAACAAAGAATCTGTTGATCTGATGGTTTGGTCTCTCTCTCTCCGCTCACCGTCATCCTTTCTCTCCGTTTCTTTGGGACAGTTTCCCTCTTCGGGGTTTATTTTTAAACTTTGGGTCCCAGCAGTTGCTCCGGTTGATGTCAGTTTTAGCTGCGTTTCCATTACAGATGTGCAGAAAAATGTGTTGATATTCCACTAATCCAAAACAAAAAGAAGCTATTTTTACTTTACTGTTTCCATTGAATACAAAATTCAGTTAAAATCACACATGCATTCGTTTCCTCCTGCTACTTCCTGTTGTCCTGTTTGTTGTTTCCACCAGTAGTAGCATCCAGTTGTTGATCATGTGACTTGTGTGAAGCAAGAAGAGTTTTGATTGCAGAAAAAAAAACTCATCCAAGCGTAAAAATAGTTTTATTGACAAACATGAGTTTTGTCCAAATTTTGCTTGTTTCCATTGAGCGAATTTATTTTTGTAATTTCTATGTTGACAATTTGATGCTTTATAGAAACACAGCTGGAGACGCTGTTCATGTTCATGGTAGCTTTGCTCTAACAGCAGCTGCATTCACCTTACAAATATTCCACTAAAAGAACAAAAAGAAAGTTTTTCACAAAAAGCTAAATTAAAATGACACGTGAATAAGTTTGTTCACACAATGAGTTATTGAAAACGATCATCCTCATACAACTTCCTGTTGTCTTCTTCAGAATTTCCACCAGTAGTAACATCCCATTATCGATCACTTGACTCGTGGTGTGAAAAAATGGGTATACGTTTGCAAACTTTTGGCTGAATTAGGATTCTGAATGTGTTTTTTTTTTTCAGTAAATGTTGATTGTGAGTCTGTATAATCGCAGTTTATGGTTAATTGATTACTAACTTAATCGATTAATCAGAATGAATAATTTCAACCCCGTAAAATAGAAAACTGAATGTTTTTGTCAACATAATGGCATAAAATGTTGATAATTTTGTTTTTATGGACTAAATATTTTTGTTTATTTAGGATTTACATTTAGTTGCATCAATCAATCAAGTTTATTTGCATTTCAACAGTTGAAACATTTTATTTTGTCATTAATCATCAAAGTGTTGGTTGGTGTTTCATGTATTATGGTTGTAAAGCAACTCTGAACAGGTGGATTTCAGCCTGGAATTAAATTAACTCAGGGTTTCGACTGTTTTGCAGTTTTCTGGAAGTTTATTCCAGATTTGTGGTTCATAGAAGCTCAGTCCATCAACGCTATTCTTTCTGTCTTCCACGCATCACTTAATTACATCACTTTTAAAAATTAAATAAAAACCAAGCAACAAACGAGTCGACAATTATTTCGATTGATCACGATTAATGGTTTCAACCAGAGGCGAATTATGTCATTCAAAATGACACAATGGCCCGAAAAAAAGCAGTTTTTCTTAAAAATTCATATTTTCGTCCTGGCAAAAGGAAAACATTTGACTTTATCCTGTCAACACAATCCCTCTATCTCCCCTTTAATCCTCCCCAAGTCCCTCAGTTCCTCGCTGCCTCGCTCGACCATATGTGACATTCCTTCTCAATGTGGCGCATTGAAAACTTCCTGTTGTTATAGTTTGTTATGGAGAACTTCAAAGAGCCGAGAGGGAGGCAGGGAGGAGACGGACAGAGAGAAAACATGCCGTCTGTTATAGTTTTACCTCTTAAATGCTAACATGTGAGAGCACCGTGAACGCTTGTATGAATTATCCTGGTTTCTCCGTGTGTGTGTGTGTGTGTGTGGGTGTGTGTGTGTGTGTGTGTGTGTGTGTGTGTGTTTGCCCACATGCCAAGGAAGTAAGGTAATGACGCTTAAAGCCATAACGCGCTCGCGCACGCTCACACAGACATGCAGACACGCGTTAGCCCATCGACCTGTATAACTTGTCTCGTCAGCGATTGTGTGTCGCGCGCGCGTGAGCAGCTTTTAATATTTAATGGCTGCTGGTTAAAAATGCAGGAGTGTTTTTGTCTCTTGTCCCGTTGCACACCTGTTCCTCTGCAGAGAGAAGGAGGGAGGCGGGGACGGATGGAGAGGCGTTTTATACAAACTGGAAAGTTTTCCATGAATTTTAAGGTGTGATGTCTTTTAAAGGAGCTTCAACACAGAAAAATCATGATAAAATCTCAAAAAATATTTTCTGTTCTCTCCTACTATTGGGAATGAATGACATTTGAGTTTAGTTTTATTTTCTGTATCCAGTTTGGGTTTCTTAAAGGCTAATTTTTAAATAATTTAATCATATTTTCCTCCGTTGGTTGTTTTTTTTCTATGAGTTTTTGGGCGGTTAATCGACTCGACTTCAGTTAAAAGTTTTCCTCTTTCCACTAGAGACGCAAATCTTTCAGTGTTTTTCAATTTGGTGAACAAATTATTTTAAAATTAAAAACTGATTTTTCTATATCATCTATACATTCAACTTAAATCATCTAATAAGAGGAAAACAAAAATTTAACATTTATTTAAAACAATTCTGCAAGGTTCCTACTGGGTCAAATTGCATCAGTTCTGCGACTTAAATTACTTTTATTACATTAACTTGTAATAACTTGGCTTTTTCTTAAATAAATGAAAATACCAGAGAATTTTTCAAAGTGTAATTTTACAATTAAGCAGATGAAAAAGCATGAAATTTGTAAACAATCTGTTTATTTTTATCTTTTAGATTTAGGTCTCTGCCTTACCAGAGGCACGAAACGTGGAAAGATTTTAAACCGCCATCTTGGTAGGTCGGACTTTCTTCCAGACTTTTACTGGTTCAGAATTGGTTCTTTAATGGGGAAACTGAATATTCACTTCCCAAAAAAATCCAGAAATTGTTTTATCTTTAATCTGGTTTGCATCAAATATTAACAAAACCTGCGTTAAAGAACAAAAAGATGCATAGATTGATACATAATTATTAAGTTACTGTTGATGATGTCATTACGAAATGATAGCAATGTGACAGAATGTTGCTTCAGATTAATAATAGATTTAAAAAAATAAGAAAAATTAGAAATCCAGATAAAAAACAAAATTAATTGGAATGGATTAAAATAAGGAGATAAAATTTAGTCAAAAGTGAGAAACTAGGAAGATGAAAAGCCGTAGATAATAGGGGCGAAATAAGAGGAAGAAGAAGTGAAGGATGAAAAGAAGAGGGAAGGTGTCACCAACTAATCGATACCGTTTCTCTGTTTCCCTCAATTCTGTGTTTTAAGGTGATTTTTTTTTCTCCTCCTCCTTTATTATTCCCGCTCTACTTCCCTTATCAATCAATACTTATTATTGCTTACCTCACCCTTCCTCTGTCTCTCTGTCCGTCTTTATTTTCCATCTCCATGTTGAAAAGAGGAACAGAAAGAGAGAGAGAGAGAGAGAGAGAGAGGAGAAAACACAGACACAATGAAGTCATTCATCTGTCCAATCAAAGAGGCGGAAGCTCAGAGGAAAGTAAACATCCATCTCTCTCTCCCTCTTTCTCATGAGTCCGTGAGCGTCCATGATTATGATGCCTCTCCGTGTGATTGTGTGTGTGGACTGACATATATCCCATTTCTCTGGTGTCTCTTTAAAAAGAATAGATTGTTCTTCTGCGGCAAACAAAGAGTAAAGACACACAGGGAGGGAGGATGCAAGTCGCTGACACGATTTATGACGGCTGAGAGATGTGGGCAGACAGAAAGCAGAGAGGTGGGGGACGCGGAGGAGATGGATGGAAAAAGGAGGAGAGGTAGTAATGTCCAGCAAAACCAGCACTTCTGCTACAAAGGCGGGATAAATAGTCGAAAACGACTCTAATTTAACTCGGAGGTTTATTTAAGCTGCAAACAAAGATCAGGAGGTTCAAACTCAGCTTCATTTTGGGCCAAATCAAAAATCTGAATGCTCTTAAAGGGCCGGAATCTTATTAATAAAACCCACTAAAATACTAACAAACAGACGTCCCTCCAGGATTCTGATTGTTTTTGTGTTTTATTTTAAATCAAACTCAGATTTTGTGGTGTAATTTAGAAATATTTGTAAGGAATTTTCATGATATTTGCATTAATTCACAATTTTTGACTTTTTATTAATCGCCATATTGGTCACGGACTGCAAGAAGAGCTGAGGCAGCAGTCACTTAAACCCAAATCTTTCACCAATTGTAAGAAGCATTTTCAATGAAATCAGAAAAAATGTGGGAATTTTGTTGATTTTGCAGATTTATGAAAACTGGAGGGATTTATTGATGTAATTTGGAGACCAGAGGGCCAATAGAAAACTGCAGCGGACCAGAATGGAGCTAATAAAAACTGTATAACTGCAAAGTGACAAACTGGAAGTGGAATAAAATTTATATCACATTTATGACATTTAAAGCATCTTTGATTTCTTAAACACTTTCAGTTTAAGAAAAAAGGAAACAGAAAATGTGAATTAGATGTTTCCACCTACAGGGCTACGCAAAGATCTTAACACTACTTTAACGAGGATAAATTACATATTTAAGAAAAAAGAAGGTCTAAACTTTCCGACTGAGTTCTGTGCCTCTGGTAAGGCACAGATGGATGCCAAAACTTATTCGGGTTTTTCCATCTTCCTTTTGGAAAATCCAAACCATCCCAAGCTAGCATGAGCTCTAGGATTTTATGTCACTTAAAACAATAAAATAATCTGTGTTAATAATCGGGTTTTTTTACGAATGATGCTGGTGGCGGAAAATAATTCTCCATAAAAAACTCCATAAACTGAGTTCATTTGGCTGTTTCATCTCCAGACATCCTGACTCTGCAGCTTAATGCAGACATGAGCTTGAAATCAATCTGAACGGTTCGCTAATTCGCCACTGATCGTCTCTCCACACAAGTTAAAGGATTTTATTTGCAGACGCTGTATTGATGCTTTGTTTAAAACCCTGGTTGAGTCAAAACAGGAAACGATTTGGTTTGTTGTGATTTTTTTTGTTTTTAAAGAGTCGGGTTCAAGAAAGTTGTGAAGGTTTTGCAACAAAGAAACTTCCTGGTTTGTGATACAATAGCGAACAGGAAGTCATGCTAGTGGCTGGCTACCACAGAGGCAACTTTAATTTTGTAAGACAAGTGATTTTACAAAAGCAAAAAGTTGAGTTTTGGTATTTATTTACATCCGGTTCTGTGTCTTTGTGCTACATTTGTAGTATAATTTGAATTATTAAAACAGGTTAGAAATTTGACTAAACAAAAAATTCAACAGTTTTTCTTGAAGCTAATCAAAGCTAACTGATTTAATAAAAGCAACAAATGTCGTTAATCTGACGTGGAAAAGTTTTCAGGCTATAAAAGGAAAAAAGTTGTCAACAACTTGCAAAACATTGATGAATTTGCCAGTGAAATATTAACTAAAAACAGCGTGCAGCTTTTAAAGAAGGATCCTGAAGCAGCAATTAAAGATTAATGTTCACCACAGACTTTGGTTGAGCATCAGAAACATCAGCTGACTGCCAGGATTTAGATTTAACATCTAAAATAAAAAATAGTTTTGTCTCTTGTCAGATTTTAGATTTAGATTCTGGTCTAAAAATTAAGCAAAAAAAGAAAGTTTTGGTTTGCACAAAACATGATGAGTAATTAGAAATAAGTGTTTCTGTTCAAGAATGACAATAATAATAAAAAGTAAAAACCGATTTGAATAGCAGGGATCTTTAAGTAAAGCAACAAGAAACGATCAATTTCCCTAAAATAAAATTATAACTGACAGCACAAAGTTGCAAAGTGAATTAAAAGTTTATAAAAACTGATTTAATTATGAAGTTTGACTTTCAGCCAGGCTTCAGGTGCCGTGAACTTCAGAGGAAACCAGAAACCCAAAATTTCAGACGAAAACAAACTGAAACCGAAAACAAAGAAGAAGAGAAACGGGAAGAGAAGGAAGACAGGAGGGGGGCGAACGGGTCAGTGCGCTGATGGAGAGATGAAAGAAAGGAAAGAAGATGAAAGATTTTAGCTAAAGAGGGTTGACCCGGCGCTCTACCCCTCTTATTGACCGCGCCGAGCTTTGATAAACTACGCAGGGTGTGTGTGAGTGTGTGTGTTTGGAGTGTGTGACCTCTGGACGTTCTGAGCTAAATCAATCTGTCAAACGCGTTAGTGAGTCCGTGCTTATTCACCGCCATGCCTGTTTGTACATACGACACTTTGTGTGTGGGCGTGCGTGTGTGCGTGCGTGTGTGTGTGAGAGCGACCCTGACCGGCCATCAGAGCCAATGACGGAGTATTGATCAAGGCTCCGTCACCATAGAGACGGCCATTTGGGAGGACAGGCGAGGGGGTGCGAGTGTCAAAGTGGGAAGACTTACTTCAAGGTGGCTCATCACATCGTCTGCGTGTGTGTGTGCGTGTGTGTGTGTGTGTGTGAAATGTCAGCTTTGTGTTTTCCATTCGTGCCTTGGTCTGCTTTCCTTGTCCAATTAAAAAGGTCATTAAAACACATAAATACACCAGCAGAAAAACATTTCAAAGTAACAATGTGTCTGGTTTTTAATTACCATCTCTAATTTATTACCTATTCAGTGATTGAGACATAATTACTGTAAACAAACCGGCGGATTGTCTCGCTTGTTTATTCCTTTTCAAACTTCAGACGGGTTTTAAAAGAGGAAATCTTCCCGACTCGTTTCCTGTAAGTTTGTCCTCGCCCCAATCGCTTTGATCAACTTTAATGCCAATGGACCTAAATGGCAACGTGCAACACAGTAGATATAAAATATTGAATATTAGAATATCTTTGAAAAGTCCATTCATTAGAGTTAAAGACTGATTAAACTCAGATACTTTTATTTGTCTTAATAATATCAATTTTCTCCTAACGGTTAATGAAAATGACATTTAAATTAGATTATTACATCAAACCAATACAACTGTTAAAAAATAAGTGTTTGCTTATTGAAAAGCATGTTTAATGCCCTCCTAAAGCTCATTTTCCAAAGGTAAATCATTTTGATTAAAATCAGTCATAAGTCGTCTTTCTGACCTGAAATGCTCAGATTTTAGTAAATCTGTAAAATGTTTATAAAAGGATTTCTCCTGCTAACGGTAGACTCTTACATTTGTTTGCAACAAATGGATATTTACCCAGAATTCCATGCACTGTCGTCCACTTCCTGCTTTTGGAGCGGTTTCTGGTCCGCTTGATGTTCACATCTACATCCGAACCAAACCAGAGTTCACTTCAACCAAAGAGAGGCCGAGGTTTTAGGCAGACCAGACTTTACCTGATTGCACATTCACACCTCCTCAAATGAACTGGACTTTCCACAAAAACAAACTGGATTAAAGCAGATCGAACAGAACCGGTGTGAACAGTTTAATCTGGTTGACTCTTGAAAGAACTGATCTTTCCTCATTTGAAACTCCAACATCTCCAGATTCTCGGTTCCTTCCTCTACTTGGTTTCTTCTGGACTCATAAATGTGTCCTGAATCTCCCTACGGTGTGAATATTGGTATCTGTGAAGGTCAAAGGTCAGCCAGTGGTGCACCTTTTCCCTTTATTGTGATTTCATGTACTATTTGTCGTAAGAAATGCGATCTGGTGTGGGAGAAATGGATTTGTTCCTCTTTAAAACTCTGAACATGGTCAAGGTGAAAGGTCACCATGTGAATGTAGGTCAACAGACTGCATGCGAAGTGTATACACACACACACACACAACACACACACACACATACTCTCTGCATGTGAAGTGTGCACACACACACTCTGCATGCGGAGTGTGTCGCTTACGAGTGAGTGTGTGACCTGTTCTTTGTTCCTGAGCTCGGTGCAGTAAGGAGAGTGGACCGTTGACGAGGATTAATGCCCAACATATGGCAACCCTACGGGACACGCACACACACACACACGCACACACACACGCACACACACACACGCTGCAGTCATTACTCTGAACAAAGAACTGTAAGGCTAATGAGAAGCCGATATCATGTGTCCTTTTGCAGACACACACAAGGCTTGGATTCACGTGGATACACACCTTAAAGTTGCTTACACATGGATGGATGCAGTTGAACACACACCTCCAGCTGCTACTGTAACATGCTGAAAGGTAGCAGCGCGCCGATGACAGAGGCGCTTTAAGGTTTGAATATGAACACCTGTGAGTGTGTGTTGGTGTACGCAACTGACTGCAAAGTGATTGTTTGTGTGTGTGTGTGTGATGGAGGGAGAAAGAGGTGAAGTGGAGTTCATGGTGGAAGTGAAGGTTCATGCCTTTGTGTCTTCATGCTCCTTTGAATCCTTCTGCTTTTTTTTTTTCTCACATGCAGATCACACCCAAAAAACATTTGCAGTCGTTTTCTCTTCACAACTTTTAGCACACACACGCACACACACACTCTGCTCCTCCCACCGGGATCTGACCGATTTACTCAACATGTTCCTGAAAAGACCAACATCCCCTCCGCTCTGCTGTGGTTCTGCACCGACTGGATGTTACTGCTAAAGCACGACAAACCTGCAATTTGGAGTCTGCACTGCAAAAACACAAAATCAACAAAGTATCTTGGTTTAGATTTTAGTGGAAATATCTGTTCAGTATAGATTAGTAATAAAAAGAGCAGATTTTATTTTACTTGTAACAAGAAATGTTTTCCCATATAATTTTTTTTTAATCTATATTAAGGAATTATTGCTTAAACAATTGCGCTGTAAGCTAATTTTGTCTTTTTTTTAAACTATTCTTAGGCATTTCCACTAAAAACGAGACAAAAGATACTTTCATTACTTTTAAAATAAATCCGTCCCAGTTTATGTACAGATAAGGAGAAACGACTCTTAACAGAAAACGTACCTTGGTTTGTCATTTTTATGTTTATTGGGCAGTTTTAGTTCGCTGACAGTGAAGCAGTAAAAAATAGACATTTGAACATTAAATTAAATAAACTGCTATAATAGAAATCCCTGTTTATTTCAGCAGGCCTGCTTAAAAAAGGAAAGTTGTTAAAAAGCCTGTTAGCTAGCCAGCAAGCTATTGCCAGGCTAGTTAGCTTTAGCTAAACAGATGCTAGTTAGCTTTAGCAGGACTCTTTGTGCTTCCTACCTCACTCTTTATTGTTGCTCTTTTTTAACATTTGTAAAAGGGTTACAATTCATTTGATTAATTTATGAAACCATTGTAAAAATGGTTAATAACTCCATGGGTTAGCTGCAGCTAATAATTCAAAGCTAGCTAGCTAGCTTCAAAAAGTTGTAGAAGCTAATGGCTGAGAGTACGGAGGATCTGCTGTAGCAGTCTGTATCACAGTGAATTTGAGGCAGCCTCTGACTGTAGACTCTATATTATAGTTTTCTTCAATTGTTTGAAGAATCCATTTCAGAAATTGTTTTATTTTTAAGATACTGAACATTATTTTGGAAAACAGCCTGTTCTTTGTTGTTATGCATGTTGTGTAATTTGAGATTTTTTTAAAGCTACGTTTCAAACTCGAGGCCCAGGGACCAAATCTGGCCCACCGTAGCTTTTTATGTGGCCCTCTCGACTCCAAATGACATTAATAAGTCCCTCCACTTTTTAACAAATCAGCAAAATCAACAGATTATAATTTTTACAGATGTTTAACTTTTTTTTTCAAAATTGGTTAAAAAAAACAAACATTGCTTTTCAGTGACTGGTGCCTCCGCCGTCCTTGATGTCAAGTTATAAACCGTGATCAATATGGCGATTAATAAAAAGGTTACATTTAACATAGCGCATTAGCGCAAATATTGTAAAAATTTCTTACAAATATTTCTAAATTGGCACCAAAAAAAAGCAATACAATCAAAATTCCTGAATGGACTGACCAGTGTGAAAAGATGTTTGACAGTATTTAATTTTAAGAAACTGGTATTAAATGGTGAAACAGCAACTTATTGATAATGTAACAGTTTAACTGGTTTAATAGGTCCATTCTGGCACAACAGGAACATTCAGACTGAGTTTGACAAACAAAAATAAATCTAAAAACATGTTTTTAAACTCAAACATGTAACCATTCGCAGCCAGAGGCTGAGAATAGTCCATAACAAGTCCAGCAGAAGTCCTCTCAAGGTTCTAGTGCCGTTATTATTTTATGCCCTAATTTAACTTTCTGCCCGTACATTATTTCCTCTCTTCATTTCTGTTCTCATGCGGTGACACTGTGGGCTTTTGCCATATACAGGTTTTATTTTTTTCCTCACTCTAGGTGTAAATGACTTTGGATGGCCATCTGTTACTTAGCCACCCTGCAGAGAGTTGGCCTGCATGCGCACCTCCAGTGTGTGTATGTGTGCCTCCCTTTATGTTAAATTGCATGTGTGCAGTTACTGTAATACAGTGTTTGACTGTGGTTATTTATGCCTACGTGCACATGAATAATAGAGTAGCTTACTGTGTGTGTGCGTGTTAGTCTGGATGAAAGACTGTGTGTTTATTCAGTTTCATTTGTACATGCAGAACATGAATTCCTGTGTATTTAGATGGATAGTTACATGTTTTATTCTTGTATAAGTTGCTTCATGTGTCAAAGTTTCTTAGATAATATTTTAAAATTTGGATCTAAACGTTCTTTCATTAAAACATTGTGTATATTTTTCTAACATGCATCTCAGAGGTTTTACATTAGATTAGGCTAAAAGAAGATAAAAGCATTTATACCATGAATAAAAACTGAATTTACATTGTTTTATGTACTTTATTTATTACATTTGTTTGCAGTAAAGCTTAAAATATTAATTTAGTTTAAGTTTATATCCATGAGAAGGGGTACAACAGTCACCATTTCAGTTCCCCTCACTGTTTTTTACAGGACTTTATTGTTAGCAGCTGCTGTTTCCTCTTGTAATGTTAATGTTCATATGTTAAGCCTTTCAATAATATTGAATCTTTAGATCGAAACTGGAAAAACACAATTTTTTTTAATAACATTACTATAACCTCTTTTTTCATTTTTAATAGTAAGGAACTCAGTTATTTGGTAATTAGTGTGGCTGGTGATTTTTTAAGTGTTAAAGTTAAGACGATATTGCTGTGGAGTAACTCCCCACATGTCTTGAGGGGCGTTTTTATGTGCAAATCATGCGAGCTTCAGCAGAAAGTGCTTATGAGCTGCTGTTGGGTGACAGTTTGTGATTTGATTAAGTCCGAGTGACCTGCGGTGCATCCAGCTGTTATCATTTCCTGGTGACATTCAGATCAGAGCGCTAATCTCCGAGCCAAGTTGTTCACAAACCTGGAAACAAGCTGCAAGTTGTACATAAAAACAATGTAGTTATTATTTAGGGTAATATTAAGATAAATGTGGCTCATGGTGTTAAATCAAACTATGGCTGAAATGAATCAGTCGTGATTAATCGATTATCAAAATAATCGTCAACTTATTTAACAATCGATTAATCGTCAACTGGAGTATAGAGATTCCAAAAAAGGCAATTTCCTGAAAGAACAACACACTATGAACGGATATTTAGTCAAAGCTGTTAAAAAATATATACACACATTTTGGATTTAAAACAAAACTTCTCAAGTGGTAACGTTTAGCTTCACTTGGTCCAAATTCACTAAAATGTTGATTTTCTTACTTAAAAATATGTTATTTATAAAAAGAATTTTACATGAGTAGTACAATGTATTTCAAATAAAGCATTAAAAGACTAGAGGTTCACTTAAAAATCAGCAGAATGTATAATTGATTAATCGATTAATCACTAAATAGTTGATTACTGAAATAATTATAAGTAAGAGCTGTTCAATAAGATACTTTCCAATATCTGTTTGCGGTGGTTGGATGATGCTAAGTGATCAGAAAATTTCAAATTTTGACATTTAAACAATTATTTTTCTTAACATGAAACATATTATTCTAAATTCTAGGTGAAAAATGACTCGGTTTTTCATTCGGCATCGAGTTTCGTCCTTTCAGCCGTGATTTCCTCAGTGTGTTTGAATCAGAATTGTGTCTGTGTTTCTTTGCTCTTACTGCGTCGTCGTATTTCATGAATATTAATTGAATAATGTGTGTCTCTCCCCTGCAGCTCTCGCCCCGGCCGTCCTCCCAAGCGTTGCTCCGGTGCTGGGATGCAGGAAAGCCCCCGGCTGCTGCACCCGGGGCTCCCCGGCCTGTTGTCCCCCAACCTGCTGTCCCACACCGGTAAGAGACGCGTTAATGACCTCACTTCCTGTCTCTGTGGCTCCCCCAGTGGAGACGAAACGCGGCGACGCATGCAGTTAGCTCATTAAACCTGCTAGCATCCATCCGGATTGTGTGACGGACGCTGAGGGGTTTCAGTAGAAATTTAGGCAATCGGTTCAATTGACTAGGAAATCTTGACCGTCCGCAGACAGGAGGCAGTCTGCAGGACGAGGGAGCATTTTCATGTTTAAATAAAAAACAAAACGTGTTTTTGTAACTCTTTACTTGGTAAACAAAGAGTGAGAGGGTTGCTAGGTAACCAAAGAGTGAGAGGGTTGCTAGGTAACCAAAGAGTGAGAGGGTCAGTTGATTCCACCATCTTAGCTGGCAGTGAGCCTACATCCTCTGCCTACATCTCCCAGAATGCTGTGCGGTTCTGGATTGGTGTTCAGTGAAATTATTGATAATAAATGTATTTTCTATTGATACTGATGATTTGTCAGTCAGGATATGTATTGTTATTGATTTATTGCCCAGCTCTGATCCTGGATGTGATTCGCTGATGGTGAAGAATGTTTAATAAGCCAAAATAATCTGAAAAGGAAACGAAGAAACAAAAATCTGTTATTGTTGGTGTCGTGATGTATTCGGGTGGAAACTGGAACCAAACTTCTTGTTTCTAATAGTTTTTATTGTTCCTTTACATGGTGGTTCTGAACTTTAAAGAACTTCAGATATTTCCCACAGTGTCTCTCTTGTTGTAGTTTCTCCTGTTTTGTCTTTGTTTGTATTTAATTTGCTCTCTGACTCACCTGTTCTTCACGGTTTGATCACGGTTCCTTTAGCTTCTCGTTGGGTTCGTCTTTTTCTCTCAAGGATCCTTTTTGTTGTCGTCGTTTTGCTCTCGCTGACACAGAAAGTGAAAATGGCGGGAGGAGCCAAGAGACCGGAGGGCGGGTGGAGAGAGGGATGGAGGGAAGTCGCCAGAGGAGATAATGAAACCTAAAAATGACTGCCAAAGTCCTGGAGAAAGATGGAGGAAGGGAGGAAAAGAAAGAAAGAAAGACTAGAATGTGACAGTAGCATGAACAGAGGAACAAACGGACGGACGGATGGATGGATGAGGGGAAGAGAAGGAGGGTGAAGAAGTGCAGATTGCAGGGTGGTGTGATGAATGACACGTCTCTGGGGTCCCACTCCTCCATCTGTCCATCCCTCCCACCTCCTTCACTCCTCCTGTCCCTTCCTCCCATCTTTACTCACTTTCTTCTCGTCCTCCTGATGTTAGTCATCCCTTCTTCCCTCTTCCTGTCTTTATTCTTCTTTTCTTGAACCGCTCGTCTCTCGTTTCATAATTTTATGTTTTTCTTCTTGTTGCAGGTTCCCTCCTTCTTTTTCTCTTGTCTTTCCTTTAACTATTTCTTTATATTTTTACTCATTTTTCTAAATCTAGAAATTATTTTTGACTAAATATTTTCATTTTTCATCTTATTTTTTATCGCTTCACCTCCATCTTACTTCGTTTTATCTTAATGTTTCACCTCTGTTGATTTTGTTGGAATATTTTTTATTTATTCCCTGTTCTTTGTGTTTCCTCCCTCCTTTCCTATCCTCTTGTCCTTCTTTTTGCTCTTTTAGCAACAATCCATTCAATGATTTCATATTTCTGTCTCTTTAAATCTCTCCTTTCCTTTTATTCTCATCTTCTTGTTTCGTTTTTTTCTTTCCTTTTTCCTCCTCCATGTTGTAGTTTTTCTTAATCTCAACTTTTACTCTCGTTTCTTCTTAATCTGTTTTTAATCTGCAATTTTCCCACTTCTCTCTTCATCTTAACTTTCTTTTCCATCCTTTCTTTTATCCCTCAAACTGAAAACGTCTCCATCGTCTTACGTTTCCTTCATGCTCTCCATCTTGTCATTTATTTAATCTTTTTGCCAGTTTTTTCTGTCCCTCCTCTTATTCCTCTCACTTCTTCCTTTTCTCATCCTCCCCAAAGTTGCTCTGTACTTCTATCATTTTTCCTTTTCTGATCCATTTTTAATTCATCTCTTAACTTTTATCTTTCTTCTGCTCTTCCTGTTTTTTCATCCTAATCCCCAAATCTCTTCATCTGTTTTATAACCTTTGAATTTTTTTGCATATTTAGTGACTTTTGTTTGTTTATCTGACCCTTTAATATTCATCCTTCTAATATTAATCTTAAACTTTGGCTTTTGTTTCAATGTCCTTTTCTTATCTGCTATTGTCACTATTCTCTTTTACTTTCACTTTCACTTTTGTTTCTGCTGCTTTTTCCTCTATCAGTTGATCTAATAATATGAACCAATAATTTCCCACATCTAAAAAAAACAATTTTTTATTCATAAAAATATGAAATTTGTTCCATAAAATACCATCTGTGACATATGATGGATTGTTGGGGCCAGGATAAGAGGAAAAAACATTAAATTATAAGAATTAAATCATAATATTGTGAGAAAAAGTTTGTACAAGAAGTTTAATATGAGGATAGTGCCATTGTGTTACCAAAGTAAAGACAGTAAGTTGAATTGTTACAAGAGTTATGTCTTAATATTTTCAGACAGATGATAAAAAATCATGAGAATAAAGTTGTAATTATACAATATGATGATAGAGAATAAAATCATATCACTGAAAAAGCTTTAATATTGCAAGAATAAACGCATTGTGTTCTGAAAATGACAATATTATGTCAAATTAACACAAGAATAAAGTGGAAGGACAGAAAACCATATTAAGAGAATAAAGACTCAATAATATGAGAACAAACTGAATATGACCAAAATAAAGTCGGAATATTACACAAAGATTTAACTTTGGTGATGAGATTTTAGAGTTCAAGCTCTGAATTATCGTCGGAGCATCTAAACTAAGTCTCAGTTTAGATGTTAGTTTGAAACCAACATGTATGTAAACATCACATAATACAGATTAAATGGTTTCACACATGGAATAACTGTTTCTAGAATATTTTCATAGCTGTTACACAAATAATGGTTCATTTCTTCCTGCTGT
>CAKLNU010000882.1:0-25000 GCA_922788865.1 Poeciliopsis turneri | reverse complement strand
CTAATTTGATTTCCTTAGGATTTCCTCCAACAAATCCTGGATATAAAGGTTTCGTGATTGATCCGTAATACCAGCTGTAATGCCTTTGGAGTAATTTACTTATGCAATAACATCAGAGAGCCAAAGAACGTGCAGATACAATTACTTTAAAGTCACTGAGTTTATTAGAAATAGCCCAAAATGGCTGGTGCAGAACGGCTTCAAATAGGCGTCTTGGACAGTCGGTGAAAGCTGAAGATGGGCGATCTAAGTGCCAGAGTGCTGAGCTGAAATCTCTTTGACTCAGCACAAGAGCAATCTACTGCATTTGTAAATTGGCGCTCCTAAGTGCTCGCAAGAATAAAAAGGAAGCAAAACAAACAAAAAAAAATCCAGACGTGTGTTTCTAAATCCAGAACACAAAGAGCAATTTCTCCGTTTCCCTGTTTTGTTTTATTCAAAGTGTCACTCCGTCTCTTAGAGCACTCCTTCAGAAATGTAGGTGCAGTCAATTAAATATTTACAATGACTGGCAAATGGGGAGGGTTTCATGCAAGCTCATAGGGGGTTCAGAGGTCTTGAAGATCACCAGCAGCAGCAAATATGAAGGTAGCATGCAGAGAGGACATCTTAGTTGGTTTTATCTTGCCAAATTTTGACTTGGCTTTTAGGCCATGAAGCAGAAAAAGGAGCTGTAGTTTAAGCAGATTGATGGTCCAGAAAACTAACTTTTTGGATGTAAAACTGACAAGATTTTCCAAGTCTTCATCTGCAACAACTCTGTCCAGGTAACTAAGATAAAAAAACAGGTTTTGAGAGTCTGGCTAAGAGGAAAAGCTGCATGGATCTGAAATTTATTTTAAACAGTATAGCTTGAAGTGTGGATTTCAGTTTTCACTTAACTAAGGCCTTGTCAACACTAGAGATAGTTTTGAAGTTATACTTTTATACCTCACCATCCACTTTTATGAAACTGTCTCACGTCTATCCAATAAACATATAGATACTCTGCCAAATAACAACCGCAAAGTTATAATTTTACTGATTTTATAGATTTCTTGATTTTTCCTTTTATCATCAAGCATCTTCAGTCATTGTTGGACCAGCATAATGTCTTGGTTCTTCCAGGGACATCAAGACAACACCCTGAAGTTCACTGTGGTCAAATCCAAACGCTGTCGACGTGAATTTGACCTCTGCCTTGTTGTCTTCCACAAGGTCAGGGTTTCAAACTACAGTTCTCGAAAGCCGTATTCTTTCAAGTATTAGGTATTGCTGGAATCAAATGTCTTAATTTCTTCTTCAGCATTCAAGCAAGTTACAGATTCCTGCAAATGAACCAATCATTTCATTCAGGTGTGTTGAGATGAATCTAAAAGTGAAAGTAGATTTGCCCTTGAGGACGATTCGAAGACACGGGTCTTCTTGGGCTTTCTACATCCCATCCAAATCTTTGTAACACTTTGTAAAACAATGACCCTTGTTAAGAAGTACAATGAAGATTCTTTTGTTTTTTCTATATGGATAACTTATTTCTCAAGAACTACAAGGACATTGGTTTCCTTGACCAGAAACCCCTTTATTCTTTCTAAACAGTTCCTTTTCCTTCTTCTACTTTGAATGGGCTTTGTAGAAATCACAAGTCCTATGAAGTGAGACCCTTATATTGCTCTCATTTGAAGATAGTATTAATGTGGCTGCTCGTATCTGTGAGGTCCAGGTGGCTCGTGTTTATGGACATGGAGAGATAATGTTATGCTTCATCAGAAATCCGTCTATAAGTCAAACTTTCCAGCTGAATCCTAAAATGTTCTTGTTGGATACATTTAGTGTCAGTGAATCAAAGCATCTCTGTGATCATTACAGTTGGCAAGAGTTTTAACTGCAGGAACATATTCTGGATTTTTGTAGCTAATGGGTTAATGCCAAACTTTACATCTCCAAAAATAAACTTTTCATCAGTTTTTAATGATAATGTTGCGCTGGATATTGCTTGCCGTTTTGGAAAGCACTGTGTATTTAAATACCATATTGCAGCCCAACCCAAGCAGCATGGCTGAAATAAAAGTCACAAAGATGTTGTAGATTAGTTCATCCAAGCCAAAGTCAGTCACAGCAAAGTTTACTCTCATCTCTAATGTTTTCCTGATTTATGTATTCTTATGTTATGGTGATGACTCACTGTTTTTCTTCTCAATTTGTGTAATGCGTCTTTTTATTTTCTCCCTCTTACGACTTCTTCTTTCCTCCATCCGCCCTTCGAAAAGCATTATGATGCACGGGAACGGAAAAACAGATGGGTAAATGAGGTGCAGACAGGCCACAGGGGAACACTCGCACACACACTCACACACACACTCTCCCAGGTACGCAGGAAAATATATATCGTCTCCCACACACACACAGAAAGAGAGAGAGAGGGGTCTATATGGTGCTGGTGTCTTTGAAGCAGTCTGTCAATCAATCACACACTAATTCCCCAGGTTCCGTGGTCGCCATTTACGACGGGGGTCGATGCTCGGTAACCGTGGACACAGCGGACAGCCATCGATCTGAGACAGAAAGAGAAGCAGAGCAGTGTGTGTGTGTGTGTGTGTTTGATAGTCATGATGGAGAACAGCATTGTGGCTCTGCCCTCAATATTGATCGACTCCTGGTTGCACTGAGGCGAAGCGGGCGTTCTGACTCTGTGTCCGAATCTGTGTGTACTTGATTGAGCATGTGTGTGTGTGCGCTGGTGTGTGTGTGTTTACCTATGTATCTCTACATGCAACCTGAAGTGTGTTGGCGGGTCAAGGTGTTCTTCAGAGCAGTAATCAATCTGTAAATACAGTTTTGACCCCACACAGGGACTTCATTTTATTCCCCTTCATTTCTTCTGTTCCCATCTACTACTTCTCTCTTAAACTTCAAACTCCTACACTTGAACTTGAAGACCCTGTTAAATGTTTTCTACAGATGCTGTTGTGTCCACTTGTAATGTATTGTCAGGTGAAAATCCACGTCATTTTAAGACATGTCATAAAAATGTATTTGCCAAAAATCTACCACCTCAAACACCGCTAACCCTCAAAGTACCGTTTCCCCTGGGAGGTGAGAATTGTCTCTGGTCCACTTTCTTCAAATTTGAGACGACCAACCTGGTCTGACATTATCTAGGTGTTGTCCCAATATAGGTTTCCAACTTGTTTGAGGCCAACTCAAAGTTGCATTTTTAATTTTTTTTGGGCTCCCTAGAGCCACCTTAAGCCTGACTGTGACCACCAGTGGATGATCAATGCCGGAATGGTAGACACCAATAACCTTCAAGACACAGCAACTGGACGTCTTGGTTCTCTTAAACAGAAACTTCTTCCAGACATTGTCCACCAAGACCCGGTTTTCTCAGGTTTTGGTGGCAGCCAACCTTGCCTGCAGGTCCAACTTATCACAATGTGGTGATTGACTGAAAGCTTTGTCTTTCTCAAATTAGCAAAACCTCACTCTCTGCTTTCACTTTTGAGTGCCATTGAATGCTGATATGCAGCCAGAAGGTAATTCAATATGCTGATGAAACGGTATCGCATCATGTCAGGGTTGAGCAGAAACTGGTACACTTTCAGAGCCAAGAATACCCATTTCCTAAATTTCTCAAGACAAATTCCTCACTTTCTGCAATTTCAGCAGTGGTGTCAGTGGTTTCTCACCTTTAACCTGGATCTGAGTTATTTCTTCCCAAAATTGTTTTTGTTTTCTTAAAGGTCTTATGATCCCTCATTGATAAACCCTACAAGTTTATATATTTTCTAATCAGTTGTTCTTCCAAAAATAAAGCGAATGGCAGAGATGCCGCTGACTGTATCAGCTTGGTGTTGCATACAAAACAGTCAATGTGAAGAGTTTACCATGTAGCACAGACTATGTGTCCATGAAAGTGGACCTTTGTGTGGATGTGTTTGCTTTGAGTCCACATTGAAATACATCCCAGGATCTGGGAGCCGTTGGACTTTTCAAATTTTGAGGCAAAGTAATTTCATGGAAAGTCTTCTGCATTTTAGAAGTTCAGATATTTTTACAGCCAAAAGGTCACAACCAAGCAAGTAAAACACCAAATTGAGCAACTTACCGATTTAAAGCAAACTGTGTGGTGGGAGCCCCCTAGTGGTCTGTGAGGTACTACATGTAAAGGACTGTTTGCTATGATGTGATCTCACAGTGCGACGTTGCTTAGCTTACCAAAGGATTGTGTTTAAAAATAACATTAGATAAATGGCTTAAGACCAGGTCTCTAGAAAGAAAACCTGAAGGTACTGGTAGAAAGTTTCTTAGTGAGTTGCAGAACTTTTTTAAACATTATTACAGTACATAGCATGACATGAGTGCGATATAACGAGGCGGTGAGCAGTGCTGTGGCCCATGCTGACTAACGCCTAAAACAAAATTATTTATGTTGGGCTATCTACTGGCATTTGAAAGAAAATGTTTGTTTTTGCCAAAGCAACTTAAATCTATTTTTCTTTTATTCTGCTTTGAAAACGTTATTATTGCACACAACATGCGTAGTAAAGAACGTTTTTAAATTTCCTTGTGTTTTATATCATTGGATCAAAGTGGGTGTAGATGTAAACACATATTTATAAGAGATGAACTTCTACTCTGCATCAGTCAGCGTAAAATGTGGCTATATGTATTACTTTGTGTAAGTTAGATTAACCTGCATGCAGCTCTGCCCTTCATACCTCACTCATCCATCCATCCATCCATCCATCCAGCCAACCTTCCATCAATCCATCCTTTCTGCTTCAAATTAAATTTCAAACTACTCCTCCCTCCATCCCTCTCTCCCCTCTACCTTGTTTTCTTTATAGCTTACAGACAACTGTACAGTGTAATGGACATTCCTGCGAGGCCGTCAAGCGTGACCGGGGCAAAACCAACTGACCTAAACACACACACACACACACACACACACACGCCCACACATACACACACACACACACACACGAAAGTATGCAGAGATAAGCATGAATGCATACCCCTCTCTCTCTCTTTCTCACACACACACATTTAAACATAAAAGCACTCAGCACAATGCAAAAGCTACGCTGCACACACACACACACGCACACACACAGAGGGTCATCTCTCTCTCACTCTGCTGGTTGTTGTGTATAGAAGTCAGTTCCAGGTCAGCGCACAGAGCCGAGGATCTTGTTCCTTACAAAAGACTGCGTGTACATGTGTGTGTATCTGTGTGTGAGTTAATGTACACCAGGCCTGAGGTGTCTAAAACTGCTCTAAACACTCGCGTTGAAAAGAGTTTGACATCGACCCGTCTTGACCGTCACTGTGTGTGCAGAAAGGCATCCTGGGTAGCAGCAGGCCGTGGCCAGACTGCCGGTTTGTGGCTGTGAGGAACATCAGAGTTGATGGGTTTCAAATCAGCTGACTGTAATGACAACAAGATGACTAACAGCAGTGATGTGTGTGTTTAAGGCCTGACTGCGGCCGCCATGGCAGAGCTCCAGAAGCTGCAGAAGATGAAGATGATGATGAGTCTCCAGAACGGCAACGAGTCCGACAACGACGACCTGCACTCCAACACAGGTGCTGCACACTAACGCTAACACAGGCATGCTGGGAAACGATGAGTAAAGTTGCTTCTCACAGTCTGACTCAGGAAAGGAGTCCAAATATGGGGACACTGTGGAAGTTTTGTGTGAACATTAGCAATAATCTAGAGAAACCCCTGGAGACGAGTTAAACTTTTTAAGGCCGTTTGTTCTTTCTGTGCGCTGTAATGAACTCTACACCCACCTTATCAGGCCTTTAGACTGTTAGTTTGTGTTCGCATCAGCAAAATGAACAAAACTAACCGTATCAGCAACTTGAGAAACTAGAGGAATGGAAGAAGAAAGGAGCTTGTAATAACCCTGGAACTAGCCTGGGAAACATCTGGTTTACTGTGTTCTTCTCAGGATAACAAGGACTTTGTCAGCACAACTTCTTTAAACTTAGTCTGCTTTTCCTGGGTTTTGAGAAACATTATTTTGATTTCTTGTATGTTTAACACATATGATGAATTGGCCATGAAGTAGACTTTGATTTGCATGTGAATCATGTGTAAAGAGATCCAGAATGAAGTCTGAATCTTTCAAGAGTTCAAATCCTTTTGCTCTAAATTCAGTTACTTTTGATTTAATTTTGACTCTTTATTTTGCTCTTTGCCTCTGAATCAAGTGCAGTGATTCCCAATAATAATAATCCAGGTCTAAATTCAATTGTAGTTGCGTCTTATCCTAGTTTTTTATGTTTTTATATTAGACCCAGAAAACTCTAAGAAAGAAAATAATCTCCAGACGTTTATTGACCATTTGTTGAATAAGCTCTGCGTTTAGTTCAAAACAAATAATGTCATGTTATTGTATAGATTAATTAGAGACATATTTAAACCTTTATTACTTGTAGTTTAGGTGATTTTGGCTCACAGATAATAAAAAACCAAAATTTAGTGTCTCAGAAAATGAGACATATAATCAATAAAAGTTGATATTTCATGTGATCATCCTGGTTCTGCTGAGGTTCTGGAAGCCCAGATTGGTTTGTTGCCTTCAGGTCAACTGGCTCTTTTTTACACAAGAGCCAGTAGAGTTTCTATGGGGTTAAAGGTCAGGCCAGTTTGCCAGCCAATCAGGAACAGGAACACATGGCGATTGGACCACTGTTTGCAGTTTGGGTCGGTTCCAAATCCAGCTGGAAAATAAAATCAGCATCTGTAGAAAACTTGTCAGCAGATGGAAGCATGAAGTCTGAAATGTCCTGGTTGACGGCTACATTGACTGAGGGTTTCAGGAAACCCAGTGGACCAGAACCAGCAGCTGACATGGCGACCCAAACCACTCTGGACTTCTGGCAACCTCTCTACTCTTCCCCAGATGATGGGACCTGGATTTCCAAATAAAATGGAGAATTTATTTTTATCTGAAAACAGGATTTTGGATCAATGAGTAACAGTCCGGTTCTGGTTCTCATAAACCCAGAAAAGATGCTTTCAGCCCATTTTGACTGACAGATTCTCAGGGCTCATTCTGGTGCATCTCTTCCTTCTGCATGACTGGATCGACTTTTGTTTCTCAAACAGTTGCAAAATGCAACGTTTTTGTTCCTTTTTAAGAAGGTGTGGTTTTTACCTGATACCTGGAACAAAAACCTTTTGATAACTTTAAAATCAAAGCAAATGAAACTCTATTCAGGTCTGAACTGTTCTTGTTTTTTTTTACACGTTACCTATAAAAGTTGGACACTCAATCTCTTCTGTTTGTTTCTCTGAATTATTAAAGAAGCGAAAAACAAAAAGCAGAAAGAAAATAAAGGAAGGAGCGATCCTTTCATTTGTTTCCACCCTGATTCTTCTCCGTTTTCTCCTTTTCTTCAGCTGACCTGGCAAATGGGTTGATAGAGTTACTCTTCCTCTCTACTGTCATTTCATTCTTTCGCCAAGTCGTTTTTTATTTATTCCCTCCTGCTCTCTTTTTTTCTGCGCCTCCTTCTGTCTTCTTTTCTTTCATTCGGAGTGATTTTTGTGCGCTCGCGATGAGCCTCCTTTTCATTGTCCGACCTTGTTTTCTTTGTGCGAGACACTCACACCGGCCTGGGAAACTGTGGCGGATAATAGAAGAGAGGAACCAGCGTATGAAATGAAAAAGAAAATAAAACGAGGGAGGTGGTGGGGGAGAGAAAGGGATATTTAGGGCACGAGAAAGAGGGGGAGAAAAAGATGTTCTGGCGTTTGGCCTGTTCGGCACGCGGTGACAGAATAAAAATGAGAAAAACACAGATTGGAGCGAGGGATGAATGACAGGAGAGATGGAGAGAAAAAACGAGTTTCATGTCAACGGAAACCGTCTCTGTGTCACAAGAGGAAGAGAGTGAAACTAGGTGGAGATGAGGAATAAAAGCCAAATAATCGTGATAAAGAAAAAGATAAACGGGTGAATAAAAGGGGAAGGAAGGAAAAAACAGATTTAACTTGTCGGTTTAAAACACTTTAAATCACTTGTTAGCATCTTTTAGCTCTTTAGATCCAGATGGTGAAACAGGATTTCTCTAAAGGTTGGAAGATGAAACGCATCTAGAACCAGATAGTAAAGATCCGGTTCTAGATCTAGAATGGTATTGATGACATAATAAAGCCAGAACACATTCTCAAAGATCAATAAATTTAAATTTTAATGAAAATTTAACACGGAAGTCATTTTAAATATACAAAATAAATAAATGAAACAACAGAAATTAATTATAAAGTCTGCATAAACAAAACCGCCCATCAAATAAAGGGTTTTATCATCCTGCTTCTTGGTTGAAACAGAGAAAAGAGATGCAAGTGGAAATAATTGAGCCTGTTTTAGTTGATCATGTGATTAATTAATTTATTGATTATTGCAGCAGGAGACTTTGATGTAAAAGATGCATTTCAGCAAATTTCTAAGAATGTTTAGCTAAAGTGTTGAAGTGTTGCCTGGTCCTCTAAGCAGGTGAATAAAGCCACGTCTGAGGTTTGTTCAAACCAAATTTAGCTCTGCTAAATTTGAAGAACTGCAATCATTCTCAAACTTTAGCTGATTATTCAACATTACGCTGGAAAAGCTCCAAGATTTAGGTGCACCAGACTGAAAGACAAAAAAATAAAAGATGTGGAAGAGACCAAGAAGTGACAAGAGGCCAAGCAAAAAAAATAAAAATAAAAAACGAGAGAAGAGCCAGAGAAAGAGAGAGAACATCTGCCCATCTGTTTATTCTTCTTTTCTTCCCCGGTGTAAATGGCAGCAGCGATGAGGCCCAGCTGTCGTCCACACACACTGAGCGCAGGGAATTCAGTAGGCAATAATAGAGAGAGACGGTCGCTAATTCAAACTAATGGAGGGAGATGAAGATGGATGAGCGGGAGAACGGTGGAGCGGAGGCAGAGGTGTGGAGGGCGAGCGAGGCAGGATCACACAGAGGAGGAGAGAGAGCGAGCGGCGTGAAGAGAGACGGCCATTAAATACATTTTCCAGTCAAACAGAACGTTGTCATTGTTAATAATCAGGCTGAGTTAGCTGACAGTGGGAGGCTTTTAATAATTTATTAATGCCATAAATTCATCTGACTCCGCTTAAAACATCAATTGTCTCTGCTGGTTAATAATCACTACGTTTAAAATGCTGGAAAGCTACAATAAACGTATTTTTCCTGATGTTTAGATGCATTTAGTCAGATTTCCTGCTGTAAAAAAACTTGTTTTAGGGCCTGAAGTCGATGAAGACGAGGGTTTTTTCTTTCATCTCATGTTTAGTGAACAGAGTCACAGGACCATACTAGGAAAAAATAAAATTACAAGAATAAAGTTGAAATAATGTGAGCGTAAATAAAGTCAATATTTCAAAAAAAATAGGCACATTAAGAGGATAGTCATAATATTAACAGAATACAGTTGGAGTATTATAATAATTCTTGAAATGCCACAACTTTATTCTTGCATTATTTTGACGCTGTTTTCATATTATTTTGACTTTATTCTCAACTTTCCCGTTTTTATTTTCTTAATGTGGCCCTAATATTTTGTAGTTTAGAGCCATCTAGTGGCTCAAATTAAAAATTGCAACAAAATACTCAACCAAATGAAAAAGAAGCATTTCCAACTGGCATGTTCTTTATAGACTTTATTTAAATTAGTTAAATTAGTATAAATTCAGTTATAAAAATACATTTATTCTGTTTAGGACATTTTGTGTTTGAACGTCTTTATTTCCCATGAAGTTTTTCTTTTGGTAATTACAAAGCAGTTGTTTGGTTTTTCTGCCGTCCATTAAGAAAACTTGAACCCCAGATCTGCTCTGATCTCTGTTTTATTAAAGTGCAAAGTTTGGCCTCGACCTGCTGGGTCAGAACCGAGTCGACGTACAGAACAGGTCGGGTTCAGCTCATGTGATGAATTACAGGAAACACCATCTTCCCTCTCTCTGGAGAGAACATCTGAAAAATGGTCCAGGAAGAGACTAACACAATTATGAGTAATAGAATCGAAAAGTGCAGAGACCAACGTTAAAGTAGAGGAAAAAGTGGAAGCGGAGGTTAATGTTACTGATTTACCTTCAGTCTGTTTGCTCTCCGTTCTGCCCAGCAAGAACAGAGGAAATACAGAAATATATCAATCAAAATGACTGTAATCAAAACAAAATAAATAATTTACTTCCATTTTTGTTTAAACATTAAAGACTTACAGATCTATTTCAAAGGAAACCGTGGAAAACATTTCTATCTTTAAAAACCTAAATGGCTCATTGGTTTTGTGACGACTAATTCTGAGTTTCTCAGGAAAACGCAGTTTCGCTCCAGATCCAGAAACTAATATAAAATGTAGGCTTAATTAAAAGTGTAGGACAGAAGTGATTAATAGACCTAATTGTGGTGAATTGAATATTGAAATTGATTAAGTATAGTATACAAACTTTTAAAAAGCCTATTTGCTTAAAACAAAACAAACAAAAACAAAAAAAAACAGAGCATTAATAAAGCCAAAACTGTGCAAAATATTTTAATCTTGCACTTAATATAAAAAAAACCTTTCTGTGTAAATATATCCTACGCCTCAACGGCAATATTGGCTTCCCATTATTCAAAAAACACAATCTCTATTAAGCACCTTTTGCTATCAAGTTATTGTTTAATTCATAAATAATCAATGTTAGAAACACAAAGGATCCAGATGCATCTTTGGCTACAAAGACACATCTGCATCTTTGTTTTTGCATCTGTTAATGTTTCTAATTTTCAAACGTTGACAAGAAAAAAATGACTAAATTTCTTCCAAAAAACTCAAATGTTTAGATTATTTTTAAGAAATTTTCTAGAAAAACGTGGATATTTCTCAACTTAAAAAGCTGAAAATGTGAGTAAAACCTCAAAACGTTTTGAGATTCAGTTCAGAAATTTTCTAGAAAAAGTCAATTAATTTCCCATTGGAAAAGTTAAAAATGTTAAATTTTTTTCTAGAATCTTTTGTATCTGATTAATAAATTAATCAGTAAAATAATCAATAAAACTGATCACTGAATTAGTAGTAAATTGCAGCTGCAGCAAAGTGTGTTTAATACCTTCTTAAATGTCCTTTTAATCTGCCAAACGAGCCTCATCAGAATGTATATTGTAATTTATTGAATATGGCTGCACACTGCGGCCCATAAACCATCCTGAATGATGCGTTTTTAGTTGAGTGCGGATAAATCACAGGTGTCGGCTTGAACCAGCCTGGAGGAATATTTTTCCTGTTCACTGAGTCCTGCCTTGAGTTGCTGTTACTAGGTTAATACAGCCATCTGGAAACAAACACGTTAATGTGTGGAGACTAGTTAATGCTGGTTATAAGTGAGGAAGGTGAGTCCTGTGTGACATTCTGGCTCCGATAGTCTTCATCACTGACTGCATATAAATGTGTGCACCTCCACCCAGGAGGGAGTGAGTGTTCCTGGGATAAAGAGCGCCTGACCAGCCCCCCTGCTGGAGCCCACAGCGGAGGAGGAGGCGGCGGCGCGCCTGCGGTGGGAGGAGGAGCAGCAGGAGGAGGAGGAGGTGCAGCGGGAGGTCCTGGGAGGGGGTCCGCCTTGGGAGCCGTCAGTCAGCAACAGCAGCAACTACTGGCTAACAGTGAGTTTTCATCCACAGAAAGTCCTTAAAAGGATTTGCATTCATGCGTCGAAAATTACATTTAAGTTGGACTTTTATTGTGGTAGGAATATTTACTCTAGTAAGATTTTTCTGTCTGACAAAAGTTTGAGTCACAGGCAGACAGTGACTGCTAACAAGCTGCTAATAACTCTTACTCACCAGCTAGTTAGCAAGCTAGCTTTTGTGCGTCTCTCTTGGGAAAGTGAATTATTGTGTGGCAAAGACAATGTTTATCTTTGCCACACGACTCATACAAGGCTTAGAGTTTGACAGTAAGTCAATAATATATATTGTGACGTGATCAGTATCAATAGATAGAATTTTCAATAATTCCCATGAGCTCCAATCCAGAAACTGCACAGCATTGTGGGGGATGTAGGCAGAGGAAAGGGTTTAGCCACTGATCCTGCCACATTTAGCTAAGCTATACTGGTGGCATTAACTGGCTCACTCACTCTTTGGTTGGCATTAACTGGCTCACTCACTCTTTGGTTACCTAGCAACAACCTGCTGAGCTACTTGTTGTTACCTAGCAACAGCCTGTTGAGTAAGTGGCGCAGCAGCAGTTTAAGGTTTTGCCACTGAATCTCATAACAGCTTAAAAGTAAAAACACTGCAGAGAGGAAAACAGGAAAGGTCACAACTCCAGTTTGGCAATATTTTAGATATTTAAAGCAAAAACACTAATCAATAATTATTGATATCAACTTATATTGTGATCTGTTTTTCAGTTATATCGTCCACCCCTAACCAGGCTAAGTGCATTCTGGGTAAAAAAGCTCAGCACCATGATGTAAAACACGCAATTTTCTTTTATACACTTCTGTCACGATACAAGTCTTAAATTTCATTCATAACGGCCTTAAAGAGTCTTAAATTCAAGTTGGTGAAACCGGCAGAAACCCTGGATACCTCTCCAAGCTTACACACACACACACACACACCCACCCACGCATTCACACCCTGTGTTTAAAAGATGGCAATATTTGTTAATGTACGCCATTTAATCTGTCCCCATCTCCTGTATTACCACTCTGCTTGGATTAATCAGCACACACTCTACTAAATGACTCAATTCATCAACACCACCATTACACACACACACACACGCACACACACACAGGTCACACACACATATGGACAGGCAAACAAACAGATACTCGGCCCTTTCTTTCTGCAGAAGTAATGCATTTGTTCTCTCACACCGGGCAGCAGGAAGCGACAAACACTCACATTGATTATTCTATCACTTCAGTCATCACCACAACAGCAATCAGTGTTATTGTTTCATTGCAAAGAAAGCTGCCATGTGTGTGTGTCCGTGGAGCGCCACTCTGAAAATGGGGACTGTTTTTAGGGCGACGGGGTCATACAGGTCAAAGGTTAAAGCTTAAATGTTTCATAGTGTCTAGCAGTTTTTAATATCATCCAAAGGTAACCAGAGTAAAAAGAAAAAATTGTTTCAAGTGATTGTATTCACTAAAGGCAAAAAATGGCTCCATTTGTATGGAGAACCAAAAAATAATTTATTTTATTTACTTAATTTCAGCCAAAATTTAAAAAATCAAAGCTGGTATAAAAAAAGGCCAAAATTACATAAAAATATATATATTTAATTTTGTCCTTTTTTATTCCAGCTTCAATTTTTCTTCTTTCTTTTCTAAAAAAATAAAACAAATGACAGAAAATATTTTCAAAAAGCGGCACTTATCATTCCTTCTGTGAATTTTATGAAGAAAACAACAAATCTGACATTGTTTAAATATGAAAACATAGAGATAATATACACAAAATAAAGAGAGAACTTTACCAGAACATCTTAAATATTACAAGAAAAAGTAATTTAATAAGAAAAAAGCTTTTATAAAGTTATTAAGATCTGGTGTGAGAAGATAATTTTTTTTTTCTTTCATCAAATATCTGCGTTGGTTATTATTGTAAGTAGAGAAATTCTGGCCCAATCATTTAAGAATAAATTTAATTCAGACACATGGAGTTTTTAGCAACATGTCACAGCATCTTAATCATCAAAATGATGGATTTTAAACCAAAATAAGTCTCATTACCTTATATTTCGCATGAAGTTAGAAAGTTTAAAAAAGTTAACTTCCTTTTCCTGCTTTTGTCTCAGGGTTGGACCTGCCGTTCATGATGATGCCCCACCCCCTGCTGCCCATGGGGCTGCCGCCGGCGTCCGTGGCCATGGCCATGTCCCAGATGAACCACCTCAGCACCATCGCAAACATGGCCGCCGCCGCACAGCAGATACACACACACGTTCACCGCGCACCTGTCATCAAGGTAACACCAGCAGAACTGATGGCAGTTCAGTCTGTTTTGATCAGATTCCGGTTCGTTTAGAAGGTCTGGTTCGTTTGGAGGAGTGAGAATGGTCAACCAAACTCTGGACCAACTTTGAGTCTCGGTTTGGTTGACATGAACTTTGGTACGACTCAAGTTCAAATGTGAATGCCAATTTTGGTAAATCAGGTGTGAAAGCATCCCGAGATTTGGGCTTTTCAAGCGCAGATTTTGGGCTTTCATTGTGTTGCGTTTAACTTGGGAAGCTTGACAATAACCATCAAAAAAGCTCTAACTAATTAAAACTTTGACTAATTAAACTTGTTTGCTTTGTAGGACATTCTGAGAACGTCTGTCAAGATAAAACCAAAATTAGTCCATTAGAGTTAATATACCTGTTGTGACCCAACTGACTAACATTTGAGGGAAAACTTGTATTTTTTGTTTCTCGTTGGTGTGTGACGCTCCTCTTCCTGTGTTTTTAGGAGAGAGTGTGTGACAGCCCGTCTCTGTCTCCATCTGTTGATGAAACCAACACTCCTCTGCAGTCGCAGCCCAGCAGCTCGGCCTCCAGCTCGCCTGAAAGACTGGGTACACAACATATATTCTAGTTTTCAACCAGTTATTAATGATTTGTAAAGTTTATAGTTGCGCAGATAAAATATTTATAAATTATCTATCAACCATCTATAAACGAAGCCCTATTGTAAAGTGGCACCAATTTAGTAATATGTGGGATTTAAGCAGTTTTATTACATTTTAGCTCCTTGTTTTATTAAAAAATACTGAAGTATGTTATGGGGGTGGATGTAAAAACTTACATACTGCACATGTTTACACACACACACCTACATAATGACTGTGTGTGTCTTTTCTCAAACAGGATTGGTGTCGGGTGATGCTGATGTTGCACTGACCAACTCTGCTGCACCCATCAAGAAAATAACAAAGGACAAAGGTTGGACCACACACACACACACACACACACACACACACACACACACACACACACACTTACTTACACCAGTGAGGATATTCCATTATCCACACTAATTTAAACCATCAACCATTTTCTTTGGACATCTGACAAATTGTTCTCACTTAGGAGGCCTTTTCTCATCCACTGTATCCCTACAAACACTCAGATCAACACAAACAGAGAAACAGAAGCATCAGCCATTGATCAGCTGTCTCTGAACCATCAATCACAGGAAAGATGGATAGATAGGAAGGGAAAAAGGTGGGAGATGGAGTGAAGAAGGCATGGCTAAAAGGGGTCAGCGGGTCATGCACTAAAAGCATGCTGCCCCGTCCCCTTTAAGCCCCTCGGAGTTTTCCATTCTTCTAACGCGGTCCGTTCATCTAATTTTTCACTCTCGCTCTACATTTTATCATTTATGCTCCTGATGTGTCTCTGCAGATATCAGCAGAGGGAATTAAGATCAATATGGGCAAAATAAAACGAAAACGCATCCACCTGTGATTCCTTTGTTTTTGGTTTTTTATGTGATATCAGAGCAATAAATACGCTAAACATGGTCATTATACTTTTAGGGCCTCCTGTCACTTTAAAAAAACAGATGCTCAATGGTACAACCGTACATCTTTGAAAAGCAGAAGTGGAGCCTCCAGCACAGCCAACAAGCAAGTGTTCTATGGATGGTTAAGTCAACAATAAAACATTTGTGTTTTCCATCATCTAAAACGAGTTGGCCAAATGTGCTGGAACTTGTGTTGCTAGGTAACGGCCATGGGTTGCTAGGTAACAGGAGGTTCATTTTTCAAACACTGAAGAACATTAATTTATTCCCAATAATCGGCTGGGTATGTTGTTTAAATGCTTGGGCTGTTTTTAGAATCAGTGGAAACCCAAATAAAACAACAAAAAAATTAGCAAATTGTGCGTTTTTGCATAACAGGTCCGCTTTAAAAAGCAAGTAAAGATTTTTCTGAGCCAATCTGGATCAATTGCTTTGTGACTGCAGACTGGAACGGCTAAAAACTGCAACGTCCAATTTAAGTTGGGATCATTTTGTTAAAACCAGCTTAGGATTTTCAACTTTCTGAAAAGTGAAAGTAAGTTTTTAACAAGACAGATATTTGTTAAAATGACAAAATTATTTACTTAATCTAACTTACAGCAAAGTTACGATTTAAGCTGAAATAAAGAAAAATGCTAGAAACGTTGAAAAAGAATAAATGTAACAATAATTACTCATTTTAAACATAATATCTAAATTAAGTGTTCCTTTCAAGATGTTATTTGAAAATGGTATCAAAACAACATGATCATATCGCAATCATTTCTAGCAAGAAAATTTGTTTTTGTGACAAGCCTTCAAAATAAAAGGTGGGAGACAAACAGGAAGCCCTTATTTCGTCAAAATAAAGTAATACAAGAAAAAAAAGTGGACAAAATTAAACCATTGATGACAATGAAGGAATTTTGGGGCAAAATATGTCAAAGTTAACATATAATAAAGCTGACATAATTTAGCTGAATGTCTTAGAATGAAATGAAAACAAGAACATTAGCAAAAAAGTAAAGAAAGTGGAGGATGCAGAGGAGGAAAAAGTGGTGGAGAAAATGAGCGAGTGTGTAATGGTGGAGTCGAGGGATGTATGGATGAAGTGGCAGATAGGGAGTGTGTGTGTTAGAGTGCATCTTAATCAGCGTTAATTTCACAGCAGAGTTAACCCAGTTGTCGGAGTGTTGGGCATTAAGGGCTGAGCAGACACTGTGACGCACTCGCAATGAACACACACACAAATCAAGGATGTCTTTAATCCCTGCCAATTAGTACCCCACATGATTGTCTGAATACTAACAACCTCTGAGTGTGTGTGTGTGTGTGTGTGTGTAATTGATTTCCACGTTGCCGCTTCGCTGTCTTGTAACGTTAGGAGACTCAAACATTTCATAAAGTTTACTGATGACAGCTACACTTCATGAAAATCATCCAGTTTCTAAAAGTGGAGACGAACAAACTCCATCAGGGTTTCATCACAAATAGTCGATTCTCCTAAAACAAATCAAATTCCTCAAGAAAATGTATCAAGCCTCTTTAAATTGTTTGAAATACTCATAATTATGGTAACTTGCAGTGCAACAGAGGCATTATTCCTATCTGAACCAGAACTGTATGGTGAAATATTAATGAAACGGTGAATATTTAAAGCTCTCCAGGCTTTGTGCTGAACAGAAATCGGTCCGTAGGCATTTGATTCTCAAAACATCACCAGAAAGTCCCAAAACATACTTACTGTCCAGAGTTAGAGCTGCATGAAGCAACAGCAGAGACAACATCAACTTTGATTGGATCTGGATAAGGAAAACATTGTGTTCAGATTTACATTCACTCCTGATTGTATTGCCTTCAAAAATCAGCCATGATCAACAAAATTTGTTTTGTTTGACCCTCCAGAAGAGTCTCCGTTGGGTCAGACCCTGCCGCCTGGATTTCCTGCTCCGTTTCTGTTCGCCGACGGTCTGTCGTCGGTGGAGACTCTGCTCACCAACATACAGGTATGATGGTTTCAATCAATCAATCAAGTTTATATGTATAGCACATTTCAGCAGCAAACAAAAATCGAAACTTTGAAATTTTGTCAACTTTAATTGGATGGTTTTATAGTCTAGATTTAAAGGAACTCAGTGTTTCAGCAGCTCTGCAGTTTTCAGGAAGTTTGTTCCAGATTTGTGGTGCATAGAAACTGAAAGCTGCTTCTCCATGTTTAGTTCTGGTTCTGAGGATGCAGAGCAGAACCAGAACCATGAGACCTCAGAGGTTTGGAAGGTTGCTGTGACGACAGCAGATCTTTAATGTATTGTGGTGCTAAGTTGTTCAGTGATTTATAAACTAACAGTATTTTAAAGTCTATTCTCCGAGCTACAGGAAGCCAAGACTAGGGTGAGGTACTCTTATGTTTTTGGTTTTAGTCTGAATCTGACAGATATTTTTCAGCCAGGCCTCTGAAGACACTCCTGCAGTAATCAATGCGACTTGGATTAGTTTCTCCAGATCTTATTTAATCCTGGAAATGTTCTTCAGATGATAGAAGGCCTACTTTGCAACTGTCTTTATGTGGCTCTGAATGTTCAGGTCGAGTTCATCAATACTTCTTTCTTTCAAATCTTTTTTTTAACCTATCAGGTCTGTGACGTCTTCTGGGCAAATGAGTTATCTTTAGAAGCATTATTATAAACTCGTATTGCTTGTTATTTCCCGCCGAACCATTCAGGGCCTGCTGAAGGTGGCTGTGGAGAACGCCCGAGCGCAGGACAAACAGATCCAGGCTGAGAAGAGGGAGCTGAAAATGGAGCTCTACAGAGAACGAGAGATGCGCGAGAGTCTGGAACGACAGCTCAACTCCGAGCTACAGAGCAGAGGTTGGAAACAAAACTCAGAGCTTCTCACATCTGAAGAGACGCCGCATGACAGGCATGTCTTTGTCCAGCTTCCATCCAGAAACGACTGAAGAAGGAGAAGAAGGCGAAGAGAAAGCTACAGGAGGCGCTGGAGTTCGAGTCCAAGAGGAGGGAGAGAGTTGAGGACGCTCTCAAACACTCGTCCTCTTCCTCCCCGTCTCCTGAGCCGCTGCACGGCGCCAACAACAACTCCAAGAACGGTACGACGCCAGCCTTTCTTCTGCTATTCTTTACCGATGTTTGCATCTCTTCTTCAGACCCTGTAGGGTCAATTTGTCAAGATTTGTTCACTTCAGATAACTTTTCAACAAATAGAGATGTCTATTTTTTTAAAATACACATTATACTAACAAGTCATTTTTATCCCTAACAGTTTTATATAGACTTAGAAAAATTTGTTTTAGGAATGAAATTAACAAAAAAGTTGAATCATCTGTGACAACCTTACATCCTAAAATCAACACCTAAATATTTTAGGAAACCCTCCTGGAAAACAAATGTTCATTTGAAAGCACTTCCTGTTTGATTCATTCAGAATCTGACAATCAAACATTTAATTTCTATTAGGCTCAGTATTATAAATTATCCATTTTTAACAGCTGTCACCATCTACAGTAACTCTTTGGAGAATCTGAATTAACATGAATTACAAATTTTGAATTTGGCTCATTTCAAGCAGTTTCAAACAGATTTCAGGGCCGCCCCAGGAACAAAATGTGTGAAAACAACTGTTGGTATTTTTACTTTCAACACTTTCCTCACTGCTGTGTGTGTTAACACTTTTCAGCGACTAACGTTTTCTGATGAAACCTGAAGAAAGATGATGTTTGATGTTAATATTCCAGTTGATCTGGGTGTGAAACCTTGTAGCTGTCCAAACACAAACGTCTTTGTGTCTCAGTTTTCCGTGTGGAACCGGTAACAAGGTGCTTTTGGGTTTTTATTGGCCGACCCACTGAGACTCTGTCTTGTCTCTGTGTTTCATACCAGACGCTGCTGTAGCCGAGGACAAACCTGAACTTAATGGAAACCAGCAAGACAACGGCGCTGTACAAGGTACAAACACACACACACACACACACACACACACGTCACATATTAAGAGATACCATACTGTACACAAGTACGTTCAAAGGCTGAGCTTTACACACACATGGTGGGCACATGTGTGTGTGGGGGCCCCAGTTAGATTAGTGGAGACATTAGACAGACGTTGTGGCCTCCCTTTGAAGTGTACCTTAGGAAACACACACGTCTTAACATATTTTATTTAGCCTATGAATGCATTTAAAGCCGTTATTATGCAGTTTCTAAACCAGGGCCAGACGTGGTTCAGTTACTGCTGTCCAGCGGTTGTGAACAGTTTACTACAGTAACGTTCACAAGGTAAAGATGTGGAGAAATTAAGGTAGTTTTCTGTTGCAGTGGCTTCGTCTCACACTTGTGTTTTCATTGGTTTTTCATGTGCTTTTTTTAAAGTATTAGTTGAAAGAAATGGCATGATTTGAAATTAGTTTCTCAATTTCTTAAGAAAGTGGGATGGCTTATGGTTTTTCAAAAAAAAAAAAAAAAAAAAAAAAAAAAAAACTAGAAAAGGTCTAAGGTTGTTCACCGTGTTTTGTGTTAAAAAAATTGAAAGTTATAAAAATTCAGAGATGCTCAGCGTCATAATAACTCGTGAGGCTAACAGGGCGGTGCCCAGTTCAATGCAACAACTATAAACGTAGCTTAATCTGTCTGTTTTGTTACTGATGTACAAAAAACCTCTAGACTGCTAAAGCCTGGTGGCCCGCCAGGCTTATAATGCACTGGGGGAAAATCCTGGAGTTCCTAGAAATTTTGTATAAATAATATCATTTACATTTATTTATTTAGAGGCTTTTTATACACTTTTCAGAGGTGGCATTGATTTTGTTCCTGAGTGGTCAGAGATGGGCAGAAAGGTTCCAGCTTAGCTTAAATTACAGGGTTATAAAGTGCGTTAAGCCGAGCAGGGCCCTCACAGGTACAGTAGCGATGTGTGTGTTAGTATGCGTGTGTCATCGTCTTTCCACCAGCTGTGCTCAGTCCTCCCTGACATTGAAAACCTTCACCTGAAACTCTGCGAGCGTATAACATCTCCACACGCACTCACACTCCGTAGGTGTGTGTTTGATCCACATACTTGTGAGACAGGGAGCTCTAATTAGCTCTCACTCCTCTTTAGACCCCTTTTAGATCCCCCTCTCTTCTGCAAGCCTAGCACTCCGACACACACACACACACACACACCTGATTTCATTAATGTTGATTGGCCCAGTAGGACCCCTTTGCTGCCTTGCTCTCTCTCTCTCACACACACACTCATCCCTCCTGCCATAAAAGCATTTTGCACCTACGGTGGTTTAGCTTCACACACACACGCACGCACGCCTCCCCTGCCTCTCACCTTCTACACTCTTAATTAACGAGTGAGGAGAAAACTGCTGAATACAAAGAAAGACATCGCATTACAATCAAAAAGAGAAGAGGAGAAAGAAGGGAGTGAAAAAGACGAGAAACATGGGAGAGAGTACGGAAAAAACGGACGAAGAATCCTGGGCGTGTTTGGAGAAGAAAGAAGACACAAAGTAGTAATCGAAAGGGAAAAAATGGGAGAGAGAAGTAAATCAGGCTTCTTTAGAGAGCAGGGAAATGGAAAAAAGACCTGAAGAATAATGGAAATAAAAATTAAAAAGTTTAATGAAGAAGAGAGGAAATAAAACGAAGGGTGCAGCTGCAGGAGAAGTGAGGATTTCCTGGGACAGCTCTGAAAAATGCGACCTTGTTCTGAGACCTGGTGACATTTTCTCCACCCTACTGATAGACTCCTAACGAGGCAGGTCAGCGTCATTTTTAACCAGGACACCAAACACACACACACACACACACACACACACACACACACACACACACACACACACACACACACACACACAACAGGCAGGAGGTGAATTTAATTTTGGTGACAGATGTGAGGAGAAGAAAACCTTTATCCCTTAATAGCAACACAGTAAAAAAGAGGAAGAAATAGTCAGGATGTTGCTTTACATCTTCATCTGTCGTTTGATTAAATATTAATACCAACATGTGGTGGGAAGATAATAGAATATAATATTTACAAACGTCTTGAGTTTTCAAGGGCAGCAACACTGGCATACATTCAGAACACTACAATAAAAAAAGTTTTAGTCTGTTTTCTAGTATAAATATCTTAGTATACTTGAAATAAAATACAAGTACATGTTCAGCAAGAATTATGAGCTTGTTTTAAAGTTAAGAATTCCTTAATATTGACGAAAATGTTCTAGTTCCATTGAGTTTCAGGTTGACTGATCAGTCAGAAATGCAAAAATCCAATCTTTTTCCAACCAGTGAACACACCACGTTATCCTTTGCACTATCGGGTCATGCCGAGAACACTCTGCAGTGCAGAAGTTGTTACTGAAGGAAGAGGAATCAAAGTTGACCATTTCCTGTTTTACAGAGGCGTTTCAAATAAAGTCATAAGAAGATATTTCTGACGCCATGTTACTTCCCTGAACATGGCGTCGGTGATGATTGATTCACTCTTTTTCTATAGACTCCCACCTATTTATGGTTGAGTATTCATAGATTTTTTTCTAAAATATTAAGAAAATGCAGTTTGGGAAGCTGAAAATAACCCGGCGCAAGGATTAGGAATCGCAAGGATGGAAATGAGTAAAATCATGTTTGTTTGCTTCTTTGTTGCTTTTGAGTATCGGTGCATAAAAATACACACTTGGTGTTTGAACTTAGAATAGATGGTTACAAATGATTTCAGAAAAGAGTTTCAAGTATTTGTGGGAAGTGGTGATGGTGGCTAATCCTCATGTATTTTAGCTACGGCGGATGCTCTAGTTCAGGGGTCTACAACTTTTTCAGGGGTCTTGACCTTTTGAAAAAAGATGACCTATAATTACGATCTACTGCAGGATGTTTGCTTTTCTTACACAGTGGTGACTTATTTACATTTCTGGGGTTGTAAAATAAAAAAAAGCATAAAACATGAATAGATTTTCTTCCGTGGGACGTTGACTTTTATGGAAAACAATAAACTTTTTAACAAAATGACAAGAAAAGTAGATTTAAAAACATGTTGCTGATACTTTTAGTGATATTCTGCAACTATTCCGTGAAAATAAAACCTGCATTTCTTTTTCTATTAGCTGGTTTATTATTTTTACCCATGTTTTTATGAAAAGTTCTTGTGAAAAATCCAAAGATCTGCAGATCTCTGCTCTATTTGAAAATGTCAGAGTCAGAAAAAACATTGCTGAGATGTTTAGTGACTCTATTTCCCATTAAAGTGTTTCCCTGCTTTAACACACCTGATTCTGATTACTGCTGTTCAGTAAAAGTCTTTTAATCAGCCAACTGCAAATAAAAAAGATTTAAAACTTTTGTTTGAACAAACTTTATGGCCCCAATTTAGCTTCATAAACATTGGTTTCACTCAGAAAAACAACTGATAAAGAGTCGGAATGAGAAGTTGTAACGAGCGCGCCGCTCCTTCCCTCCTTCCTGTCTCCGCCATGTGAAAACATTATTTAGCTCAAACCGTACAGGGTTCAATAATTCACAGCTGAAGACTCGTCTTCCCACATTGTACCACTTTCAAACCTTGAGAGTGTGTGTGTGTGTTTCTGTAAGAAACGATGATTCAACTTTTTGGTGGATTTCACTCACAAAAACAATTAAAATAAAAATAATATTATGGATAAAATGTCGTGTTCGTTGGGTCACTTGAGCGACTCTTTGAAGTGAATGGATCTTTAATGTCTCAATTTCAATTAATGACATTACTGGAAATCTTTTTTTTTTTTAATCACAAAAGCATCAATAAATATTAGTACATTTGAAAATATGATTGAAGAAGCTTATTTCAAATGGAAGTGCTTTTACAGAAGAATATTCCTGGAGCTATAAATGCTTCCAAATGCAGTCAGTCTTACAATTACCTTAAACAGATGCAATAAATAGGTTTTATCATCATTTTCAACACTACCACTAAATACTTGCGTTGATATTCTGCTGATGTTGAAAAAACACAATTTTGCTGCAGTGTTGCCATTAAATAAGAATCACAATTAAAATCACACGTGAATAAGTTTAATGTGATCCTTTAAAAACATGTAATGCCGTCATGAATCTACCACTTCCTGTTGTCTTCTTTGTCATTTTTACCAGTAGTAACATCCATGTCTCCATCGGAGTTTTCTAAAATATACTAATTTCAAAATGGCTGAAAAATCCTCCCAGTTCAATCTTATCAAAAAGGTGTTTTTTAAGTTGCCAAATTTATTGCCGTAATTTCAATTTTATATGGTCAACGGAAACACAGCTACTGCTGTTGTTAATGTACAAGTTCAAAAGTCACTGAAATAATTTCCTCGTTTAATTTAGAGCTGCTGTTGACTTTGATCTTTGTCACTTTGGGGCCTTTTTGTTTTTTTTAAGTGCCCAGTTTTTGCTGTTTTCCCAAAATAAAAGCGTCATTAGCTGAAACCCTGACCGTCCTGCAGTTAAAGTCGTGATGAAGTTGGTATTTTTAACCAGAGGAAAGTTGCAGATTACAGTTTTAAGGTCAGCACTGAGGGGATCGTCACGGCAACTCTTTAAGTTTCAGAGCAGTTTAAAAAAAAATTTTTTTTAAACCTGCAGCCTGAAGGGGAAGAAAACGTAAAAGAGGCCAGGAGAGGACAGAGAGAAGAATGGGGCGGGACAAAAATAAGAGGTGGAGGACAGGAGGGAGCAAGAGGATGGGATGCATGTAGAAGAGAGGGATGAAAGAGGAGGAGAGGAGGGGGTTTGAGTGGATTGTGAAGTGATAAAAATAGGGAAGGGCAGGAGATGAGAGGGATGAAAAGGAGGGAAGGCTGGGAATATGAAGGAGGAAGTGAGTGCAAGATGAAAGAGAAAATTTAAGAAAGTTTGATATTCAACGCAGAAAGTCTTACTCAAATCTTTAAGGAGTGAAGAGGTAAAAAGACGAGTATCAAAGTAGCAGAGGGCAGGGGGAAAAAGATGGAGAGAGGAGGGAGGGCAGGTTTATGGTTGCTGTTATGCAGAAATGTAAACAGTTTGCAACGTTCGCAGAAAACAATGACACCGCGGGGAGAGGACGGTGTGCGAGCGTCTCTGTTGTATGTACGGGTGTGTTTAATGCGTGGGTGGGTGCAGCAACAGCACCGCAGGGAGCGGAAGGAGAGCGACGGAGGTGAAATGAGAGAAAGAAAGAAGAGAGAGGAGGAAGAGAAGGGAGGGAGAAAAGGAGGGGGTCCACCCTGGCAAAACTGGGGATATGAGATTTCTATCATAAACGGATACACCATTGACATAAAGGGAGAACAAAGAAGAAAGACGACTCTCTTTAAATAATCATGAGTCCCACTTTCCTGTGCAGATGGAAACTCGTTGATTTTCTTCATTTAGGCCTGCAAAGCTCCAGCTGCTGCTCCAGGAGCGCTCTAACAGCAAAATAATGACGTTTTAAATCACATGTCAAACTCCAAGGCCCACGGGCCAATCTACAGCCCTGGAGGCTTTTACTGAGCAATACGTAAC
>CAKLNU010000881.1:0-158684 GCA_922788865.1 Poeciliopsis turneri | reverse complement strand
TCAATTATGTACTAAATGGACTGAAAATCAAGTATTTTGTTGAACCCTGGTGCATAAAGTCATTAGTTTTGTTTCTATAGTTTATGTTCTGCTTGTTTACTGCAGACAAAGCGCTGCTATATATTTATTTCAATAATTAAACCAAACCCTTTCCCTCATTAGGGAAAACTTTTGGATGCAGCTTCCATGTTTCTAAAATTATATAAAAGATAAGCCAAAAATACTCCAGTCTAGTATAAAAATGTATATAAACTATTTCAGATAATTTTCCTTTCAAACGTGATGATAATAAAGGACATAGCACAGATGCAGTCTCCAAGACGAATTAAAGTCAAAATATTTTATTTTCTGGCTACCAGGAAATGATTTCTGGAACTTTTTTAATGCTCTACAGACATGAACAGATATTTAACACAATGTTTAATCCTTTTTGTTTCTGCTCAGTTTTCCTAAACTAAAATATCTGAGTTTTGTGTGAGCGACTAACACACAGGGCGGGCCTCTTTTCACACTTAATGAATGTTGAGTTTATGAGATCGCTTTGCTTTGACTTTTTAAACAGATAAGGTTTGTTTGCATTTATTTACAAGCCTCATGTCCAGCCACCTTGTGGTGTCACAGATCAAAACCCAAAGCAGAAAATCAGCCGTACATTTCAGCTGAAAAGCGCAAAAACATTTTGGGAGAAATTGGAGTCAGAATCTTAATTTTACAGTTTTCAGACTTGCCAGTTTACTGTCTGAGGTTTTTATCAGTTTCTGTCTGAAAGCATTTAGCAAAACAAAGAGAGACTCAGAAAAAACTCCAGTTTCAAACATTAAACCTTAGCAGAACCATCCGGACCGGAGACCAGAACCCTGAAATGCAGAAGTTTGATTGAGATGAGGCAGTGAAACTCCTCAGCCACGACCAAAATCCCCCACATATTTCAGCTCCAACAAGCTCAACTGAACTTATTTCTTATGTCCAATCAAACAGTATCTGGGATCCGGCCGCAGTGCTACGTGGACCCGATCTCAGGATGAGCCACAGAGAACCTGCAGGATCGCGCCGCTGGCTTCCAGGCTCCGGGTTTATTTCCCACTGCAGCTCCAGTTTGCTCTGGATGAGCGGCTGAACTTTTCAACTCGTAGCTGGGGGGAGCGAAGGATCCACAGAGACGGCGGAAAGGCGAGAAACAGAGGAATAATTTGAAAATCAAAGACGTGGAGAGCGAAGGACGGAGATGGAAACGGAGATGATGAACGATGGGAGAATCAGGGGTCATGTTCAGGTCACGGCCTTCTCAGGAGGAAGTGCTGCAGAGACGCCGCTTTGTGACTCCCTAAAGCCAAAACGAGGTACTTTCCTCACCCAGCTCACCAGTAAAGCAGTTTTATTCAGCATGTGATGCTGCTGCACTCTTTAGAAATGCGTTACGTAACTGTTTCGTTATGTGATGAGGTTTTTTTAGCTCCTCTAAATCAGAAAGATTTTGTTCTGGAAATATACAGAAGTTGTCAGATTATGCAAAAATTTACTCAAATAAGATTAAAAACTTCAACATATCTTAACTGAAGTGAAAATAAAAAGCAGCAACAAATTACTATTATAAAAAATTATTTGGTAAAAAGTTTACTGAGTAACTGATCAAATTATCAATCATTTAATATTTACACATTACATAATCAGAAGGAGTAAAATATAAAGTTAAGATGAAATTTTTCAATTTTAAGGACAATAATTAATATAAATAATAAAATGCAAAATGTTTCTAAATCAGTTTCTTTTGATGAAACACGTCAGGTTTTCAATTTAAAACATGTTTGTTCTTCATTCAGTGGGGAGAAAAAACAGAAATTTTGCTCTAAGAAATGGATGAATATTATTCATCTGCCTTCCCTTTAAAACACTTAAAATGTTTTTATGATTAGTCCAGTTATGATAGTTAATAAGACAAACCAATAAAAGCAGGTTGTTTTGATCATCTCTTCCTCCCTGAAGGTGAGAACCACCTGATCCACTGAGACTCTGAGTGACGGCTTGATGAAAACACCTGCAGCGGCGACACACACTGCTCATTTATTTATACAGCAAAACTCCTGTTTCCCTCCCTGACAGCTCAATAACCAACATGTACAAAAGTCAAATGAGAAGCTGGCATCCAGGGAGGAAAGCCATCATGGAAAACCCGAGAGATGCAGACAGGCCCATCACTTTGAGGAAATCGATTCCAGCTCTGAAAACCCACGTCTGTCTGGCGAAGCTCTCATCTGACCTTTCAGGTGATCCTGAATGCAGAAATGATCGCAGCTTCTCTGGCGAGCGGCGGATCGATGGAGAGAGCTGGCAGTCCGGCTCCGGTTGAGTGTGTCTGACGCGTTGTGACAGCAGGCTGCTTTCCCAGAATGCATTTCACCTTCACACCATTCCAGAGATACCAGAAGTTTGAAACTCCTCCATGCAGGAGCTGCAGCTTCTGCTCTTCTTTAATCTTCGCTTTCAGACTTTAATCAGCCAGGCGTCGTTTCATGATTCAGTTTGTGGCTCCAGGCGACTTTTTCAAACATATTCCTAACATGACTGGAGACACAAGCTTCAAAGTCAGCAAGGAGCAACAATTTGTTGTGATCCGTGGCTTTCTGATTCTGTTCAGGTCGCTTCTCTCTCACATCTCGTTTTTTTTTCTCCTTTTTGAGGCAAATCAACTCTTGTTGACTCGACTCTAGTAAAACTCAAGTAGGTCATGTTGCGAAGCTGCAGAAAACTTGTTTTCTGTAAATCAGTGGTTTGTTTGGTTGCATGAGTCATTCGCAGACTGGAGTTGGTTCTCCAGCAGAGAAACCAGTTAATCATGTTAGCATAATCTCTCTCAGGTTCCCACCGTGGATTTTCTCACTGGGAGATCCTGCAGAGGTTTTTGATTCTTATGCAGCGCAGCTTGACGTTGCTCCGCTGCGAATGTCTGCAGGCCGACTGCAGGAGTCAAGTGGTTGTTGAAACATTGCAGCTCCTCACTGGAACTTTATTTTAAGATCGTTATTCAGGAGGAAAAAACTAAGTCATTAAAAAGCTTCAGGAGATTCATAACGTGGATCAAACCAGATATTTACTCACCTTGTGTCAAACATTTTCTTACCTTCATGCAGGAATTATGAGAGAAAATGTATCTGTGGTTTTATTATTATTGAGTTTTCAGGCTTTGAGGTTCACACAGATTTAGATCACTGAGCCTTTAAACAAATTACAAGACCAGATGATTATGTTTTACCTTTTCAAGAAAGATTAGAGGCCCAACTTCAGGTATATTTAAAAAATATACCTAAAAGTTGTTTTCTCTTTTCTCTTTCTCTTTATATATTTGCATTGATCTAAAGCTGTGTGCATTTCCAGTCGTTGCTGGAGGATTAAATCAGGGAGCTGTTCTGTTTGCTGCAGCAGGCTGGCTCTCTGCCGATGGGAAGTGATTAAAATGGCAGCGCTCTCGGTGTGAGGTGTGATTATTGGACTCAGAACCAACAAGAGGCTGTTGATAACTCCTGGCCTGACATGCCAGACACCAAGCTCACACTTCAGCAACTTTGCTTTTCAGTGAGAAAGTGTAGAAACAAGTAATGAGCAGATAATAGAGGACAGTTTTCAGCCAGACGCCCCGGCGGCTCTGAGTGGGAGCCAGGGATTATCTGAGGTGTGGGAGCAAATTGGCTCCTGGTGCGTGAAGACTGCGAGGTCGGTCAAAGCAACGCCTCTTTTGGTGAAGCCACTTAGATGGAAAAATGAAAATGTTTTCATTTTGTGGAGTAAAAAGTGAGATGTCCTGGCTGGGAAAGTGAAGATGGATTTAACTGTTTGTAGAATTGAGTCAAAGAGCAGAAACACTAAAAACACTAAAAACTAAAACCTTTAAAGTCTTTGACAAAATCAAATCCATCTGTAGCAGCTATGTTATTTTTAGATAAAGTGTGACAAACTTAATCAGTCTGATGATGCACTGGACCAGTTATCAGAAGATAAGTGAGACTTTATATTTATGAATGAACAGAGTCAAAATCCGTCCATCACGACCAACAGCTGGCTGAAAATACCCAGAAAGCAACACTGACCAGCTTCCAAACGGATAAAAACGCCGTTCTGATCCGGATCCTGATCAACCGTCTCCTTTCAGTGTGGAGGAGCTGCAGCTTCTCCGACCAGAACCAGAATCTGATCACTGCATGCGTCGTTCCCTCCACTGTGAGGCTCAAACTACGATTAAAGCAGAGCAAACCCTCCAACAGTGAGAACTCTGCTCTCCTCACACAGAAACTTTTTCCTTCTCTGCGTCCAATAAATTTTCCAGACTTTCAGTTCTTGTCAGGAATCATTTCCTGCTGCAGGGTCTCAGTCAACAGTAACATGACATGACAGAAAGCACACAAACTTCCTTCAGGTACGTCTAATTCGATCTAAATATGAAAGCCAGGTCGGCTTAAAGGCGTCTGAGCATGTAGGAAAAACCTAACAGGTTCACAGGTTCTGAGATTTGGATCAAATGATGACATGAGACAAATCCTGGAATCTTTTTTTCCGTCTTGTGAAGCAGAAAATCTGAATTAAAACCAGATTTTATGAACTTCATTCCTCATGGAGCAGCCGGTGACGACCCTTCATCTGTCCGCTCTTTATTTTTAAAACCTGGTTTTGGCTGCAGAGCTGGTGAATAAATCCTTCACAGCAGACTGACTCACAATGAACAGAGAGCCTTTTTTATTCTGCTGTCCTGATCCAAAACGCCCACAGCTCTGATCCCAGGCATTCTGCTCCCAGCCTGAACGCCGACAAATCCCTGCAGTCATTGACCAGTTTGCAGATAATTTCCATCATCCTCAGGCAAACGGAGCAATGCCTTCATTCAATAGATCGGATTTTACTGCCACATAAACACTTTGCAGGCGAAGCGGTGGAAACGGGAAGGAGACGGCGCTCAGAGAGCAGCAGGAGGAAAACGCTGCGCAGAGGGAGAGTCCTCCGAACAGCAGGGGGCGACGCTGCAGAAACGGAGCCAGACTCGGTGAGAGTCGGACATGAGTGAAGAGTTGAACCAACAACTCCAGGGGAGACTGATTTAGAGACAAACAGGAAGCAGAATTTATTAGCTTTCAGCAACATTTCAGGACTTTCCAGAGAAAAAAGTTCAACTCTTGACTAATGAAGTGATTTATTGTTTCGTTTGACTCCATAATAAACCACAGAAACATTTTCTGTGGTTCCTAACCTTCTGCTTCCTGCAGCTGTTTTATAGTCAGAGATGAACCCGTCTCGTTGCAGTGAAATAAAGCATCTCTTAACCTTTATACAGGAGACTGTGAGACCTTTTAAACATGTCCAATAAATTTATCGGGGTCATGATGTAACAGGCCTCCGGATCGAGGCGCAGAGTCAGAGCTTTCATCTCACATTTTTCAGCCATTATTCCAACAATTCTCCAGAGGAACTGCTTGTCTTTTACATGCCAAGCTTTTAAAAGGTCCTGAAAGCCGAGGAGTTTAAAACACAAACTCAAACTCATCAGACAGCCGGCCGCAGGTAAGAGCTGTTCTCTCTCAAACTTAATTAACCAGCAATGTTTTAAAAACCCAAAAGGCACAGTTTTTGTTTTTCTAAAGATGTTTTCTGCAATCCCCCAAAAGGCCAGATAAAGAAAACACACGGCCTGCTTCTCATTTTGTGCCGCTCTGCTCTTCATAAAACACGGTGGCTGAAAGCAGCTTAGAAAACTTTCATTTTCTTGTCAGCAACAATAAGAAAATACTTTCCTCTTGCAGCGGTTGAAGGATTCATTTGGCAGGTAAATACTTTCTGAATGACTCCTGGGGATTTTCAACTTTAATACAAAAAGCAAAAGGTGACATTAGATGCAAATGCAAGTTTCTTCTGCAGCCTCTGAATGCTTGGAAAAATAAAAAGGTTCAGTTTGTGAAGCTTCACTCATTTTCTCAGGCCGACTAAAAGCTGAGACTAAAAATCCATATATTTCTGTTTTCTGATCGATTTCTCTCAGATTATTGAACAGATGTAGAAATAAAACAACTTAATGCAAGGAATAAATTGAAGGTATTTAAATATGCAGCAGTGGTGATAGAGCAGATGAATAAAAATTTATGTTTTGTTTTTAGTTTCACTCTAATAAATTATAGAAATATTTTCTCTTTCTTTCAGGTCAAAGGTCGTTTCCTGGAGGCTGCAGAGAGACTGTATTTTAAAATTCAGATTCTTTTTTAATATTTTCGGTTTATATGGAGCCGCTGGTTACTGCTGATCAAATATGGAGGAAGAGAAAGAAGGAAGCGGAAGAGCTAATCACAGGTGAGTGGAAGCAGCCAGAGGCAAAGTGAGAGAAACTGATCAGGCAGAAAGAGAAGAAAAACAGATAAATGATCAAAACAGGAAAGTATTGATCACACGATTAACGTTATGAAAGACATTTTACACTTTTAGCTCAGAGACCAGATGCTCAGTATTGATTGGTTCTTACCCACAGCGATGTCTCCTGATTGGTTCTTACCCACAGCGATGTCTCCTGATTGGTTCTTACCCACAGCGATGTCTCCTGATTGGTTCTTCTCCACAGCGATGTCTCCTGATTGGTTCTTCTCCACAGCGATGTCTCCTGATTGGTTCTTCTCCACAGCGATGTCTCCTGATTGGCTCTTCCCCACAGCGATGTCTCCTGATTGGCTCCTCTCCTCTGAAAGCATCACCTCAGGTGATGATTCACCACGTCTTGTTTCTAAATTAAATAGTTAAACACGTTTTGGTTTCTGGTGTGAATGTAAACAGTTACCCAGAGTTTCTCTGGTGCTGATCATTATTATTCATAGTTTAAGCAGAACTCTCTCCTCCTGGGATCGTTGCTCTATTTATCCCAAAGGTATTTTATTCATAAAACACGAGCTGCTTTCATTTATTTATTTCTGCTGATTGTTTTCTCCCTTCGCTGTCATTAGTAATGCAGCAGCTCGGCTCGCCTCTGATTGGCTGGAGGGGCTTCATCCCCAGGGTCCACTGGGAGCCAACCTGCTTTGTGTTTCAGTGTTTATGCATCCTGGCGTGGCGCGTAAAGGGCTGTGCGTTAAAATGCAAATATGTCCTGCAGACAGGAAACAAACCTCAGCAGCTCAGACAATCTAAACACATAAAAACAAACAGAACAGCAGAGCGACAGGCTGCAGGAAAACAGAAACAGAAACGGACTCGTCTCCCTCATTTCCTGAGAAATTTACTAGGATTGTTGAACTCGGTTTAACAAATACCTCCCAACGGAGCGAAAGCAATGAGAACCAGAAGATAACAATAATAATAATAATAATAATAATAATAATAATAATAATAATAATAATAATAATAATGCTATGATGACTGAATATTTGGAGAAAGTTTTATTGTCTGATAAAACAGAAGCTCTGAATGAATCCCGCTGAGGATTAATGGCTCCACTTTCCCAGCAGTGCTAAAAAATAAAAAACTAACTCAGTTTGATCCACATCGTCTGGAAATGACAGAATACTTTGGAATATTCTGGAAAACACCTGGAATATTCTGACATATTCAGGCAAACCTGGAAGTTAATTATTTACAGGTCTGCAAGGAAAACAAACATAGAAAACAAACATAGAAAACAAACATAGAAAACTGTTTTCAGACTTTATTTCCCAGTAGGAATAGACATTTCTATCCATCCATGTTTCAGAAAGTCATTGTTCAGTTTGGTATTTATTGGCTAAATGACTTGAATCTTTAAAAATTTTTTAAAAAGTTTGATGTGAAATTTTGATTCAGTTTAAAATAAATATTGAATCTTCAGCTCATCGCTGGATCCATTCATCCATCCATATGTCGCCTCATCCCTTCATCTCCAGACCTTTGAACTGATCCACCCTGATTCAGAAAGAGGAGACAGAAAAGCAGTTTGAGCAGCACAGACTGAGACGCTTCATGATCCTGATGATGTTCAGGATTATCAGAGAAACGGAGAGAAGCAGAAATGTTCAGCTTTATGAAACATAAAGTAAAAACTCGTCTGAGCAGCTTATGTCTCTATCTGATGACGGTTTCTGGTACTTCAACATAAATCATTATTTTCTGGCATAAACACCTGAAATGTTGGGCAGGAAAACAGGAAATTTGTCCAGATGTTGAAAAAAAAGCTGCTGAGACAGAAAGAAGTGAAAACATCAATTCATTATAAATCACAGGTAAAAATACCAAAATGTTGGAAAGTGTGGGTTGAAGGAACATGTTTGCTTATGAGTCAGTGGTTAAAGCTGCCCAAATATTAAAGCGTGTCAGTTTTCACCGCAGGTTTGGATGAGCGTGAAGGAACCGGTCGTTATCTCATCTCCTCCTGACTCCTGCCAGACTGAGTCCGACTGCGTCTGAGAGGCAGCGGGAGGCGAGATGAGGCTGATTACAGCTTTCAGTATCTTCAGTAAAGTGCTGCAAGTCACACAGATTACAATCATCAACACAATGATCGCTGAAATGACTGGTTCAGGTCGTGTAATCATAGTTTCTCCAAGCAGGAGGCCAATCAAATGCAAATAACTAATTACAACATGATCTGACAGCCTGCATGCTCTGCACACGTCTTCCTGCAGAAGCTGCAGGTCCTGAGGCTGTGGAGACGTTCGGGTGCAGCTCTCACTGATCAAAGGCTTTCAGAAACATCGCAGATCATTTTAGATCATATCAAAGTATCTGTCCAGGTTTTTGCTTTATTTTAATAGCAAATGGGACAAAGAGGCTGCGAGACGCCATCTATTACACTGGGCTTAATAAATAAAGGCGAGTCAGAAAGGATAAAAGGATAAAACTGTAGGAAATGGTTTGTTATTTTTACATTTGACTAAACTCATTATTGTGAGTTTAGTTTATATTTGAACAGGTAAAAATAAAAAGTAGTTTTTGCAAACATATGTAAAGAGAAAAGTACTAAAAATGTGAGGCCCCTGCAGAAACGTGAGGCCCCTGCAGAAATGTGTGGCCCTTGCAGAAATGTGAGGCCCCTGCAGAAACGTGTGGCCCCTGCAGAAACGTGAGGCCCCTGCAGAAATGTGAGGCCCCTGCAGAAATGTGAGGCCCCTGCAGTTCTTTCAGCCTGACATTCTGTCCCCCATGGAAAAGGTTTGGAAACCTCTGGCTAAACGTTACGATGTTACGATCCGTCCAGCTCAGGACAGGAGACGTTTCATGATTTTTGAATTACATGAGAATTTAATCTGCATTCTAAGGAAATGAAGAATCAGGTTTTCTGTGTCTGTAACCAGTGACTGTACAAACATTTTCTAATCAAAGTCAATCAGTTTTTGTGTGTAAACTGCAAAATGAACGTGAAATATGAAAAGATGTTCAATAACTTTAATAAGTTCCTACTGAGGACAGAAATGGCTGCATATCCATATTTGATCAGTTTGTTAAAGGGTTTATATTCTGCTCCGTTCCTGATCTTGATTTGGCCCCAGATGTAAATGAGTTTCACGTCCTGCTTCAGCGACGCCGACAGATTCTCAGAGCAGCTCCAGACATCCATCCAGACATGAAGGTAGCAGTTAGCGGCTAGCAGTTAGCGGTTAGCAGTTAGCGGTTAGCAGTTAGCGGTTAGCAGTTAGCGGTTAGCAGTTAGCGGTTATGGATTTCTATCAGTCGCTCTGGTATCTCATTAATGGATTCCCAGTTTGTTCATCGCTAACGTTCAGTTGTTGCTGGAGGTGGTCAGACTGTTAATTAGACATCAGACAAAGCTCAGTTATCTCCATCGCTCCCCACAGAGCCGCTGCAGAGTGTGGGTCTGCGCCGCCCTGCGCCGTCTGTGTGTGAGTTCAGGCATGATTATGTGTGCAGAACCAAATTATTAATGCTCCCTCGGCCAGACGTGCGTCACTCTGACTGACAAGTTTCCCATGAAGCTGCGCCCGAGGGATCAGGCGGAGGCCTCAAATCTGACAGACTCACAGCGGCAGAAACGCCGTCGCCAGAGGTAACAGACAGGACTGATTGTAGTAAAGTGCTGCTGAGGGAAAGTGAGTCTAATAGTAGAAGAAGAAGAAGCTGTGGAAGTCGCTGCCTGGAGGCAGAGCTGCTGCAAACTGTCAATGAGACGTCAAAGTCGGTGGATTTTGACATGAATTGTTGGCTGGAAATAGAAAAATAGAGATTGTACTTTAGGTCAAGAGTCTCATCACAATCACGCCTAATATAAACACTACAGACTCTACTGGTTTCTATGGTTACTGGCAGAACAATAAAGGCCAAAGTTTCTGCTCTGCATCTCTGTTCACATTGAATGAAATGCTGATAATTTAATTACTCTGACTTCAGATATAAATGGAAGTTTTAGTTATTTAAGTTTGTTTGCTGCTCAAAAGAAATCAGCAGAGAAGTGAGAATCCCTCCAAAGCTGTCAGGTTTTTCCAGCAGAGTGACGGACGGATGCTGAGGGCTGAAATATGGAAATGATCAGCGTTAGGCCGTTTGGATTTATTGGAGCATCAGCGCTTCGAGCTAAATTGGTGTTTTATCGGATGGCTCCACCAGCCGCTGTTTCTATGTGACAAGATGGACTGACCCAAATGTTTATGCACCATTTAGTCAATCAATTTACTGCAGCCGGGCTGAGAAAGACTGGAGTCCATCAGTGGAGGCAGGACTGACTTATTATTCAGCCCCACAAGATATGCAAGTTTTACTGACTGATTTTTCTAAACATTTTCCAGGAGATTAAAAAAGTTCAATAATTTGCTGCTTAAAAACCTTTGGTAGATTTATATGTTAAATCGTCAAGAAAACCTTGAAAAATATTTTGTTTTATTGCATTTTTTGTGTTTTTCTGCTCAGTTTGTTGTGATGATTTGAAACATTTAGATGCAACAAAAACAGAAGAAATTAGTCAGGAACAGAAGAATGTTTCAAATCACTTTTTCTAGGAAGATCTCATTCCTGCAACCTGTAAGAAAAATATCACACTGTGTTGCTTTGAATGTGCGAGAAAGTGGACGTCTGAAGAAGGAATCAGAAATGATGCCTGAAGACAATGACAGCTCACCCGCTCCAAGTTCAGCCAAACATTTCAGCAGCACAAAGCCAAATCACTGCGCATGAAACCCACTGATTGCTGTGCAGGTTCCAGGCAGAGGCTGGAGGGAGGAGGATGATTAGCCACAAACACAGCAAGAAGAGAAAAATATCTAAACTAAAAGTCTGGAGAGTGAAGCTGGAATTCCGCATGTTTTCTGTCCCATTAAGGAAGGAGTCAGTTTAGTTTGGTCACCATTAATCCAACAACACGTCATGATTAGGATTAAACTGAAGTCAAAGGTCATTTGCAAAGCAGGAAGTTTAATGAAAAGGTAAATAAATGAGTTACAGATATGAGATTTGGAGCAAAGACCAGGAGAAAAAACATAAAAAACAAGCGAAAAGCAACAAGTTCAGACAGGATCAAACACTGGAAGTGAACAGGGAGCAAAGAAGCTAATCAGGAGGAAGTGGAAGCAGCTGATGAGAACCAGGAAAAAAAAAACAGAAAGAAACAGAAACATGAATCAAACTTCAAACATAAAATTGAATTATTTCTCATCAGGCCTGAAGCAGACACCATAAATATGTTTATGAAGCTAATTTGGACACAATTCCCTCCAAAGGGAATATAATATCATCTTCTATATAAAACTCTCTGTTTAATTAAGGTGACACATTAAGAAGTGACAGAATGTTTATAATAGAAATCTGAGTCATTAATGCCTTTGTTGAGCTTTATGGTTATTTTAAACTTAATTAAAACACTTTGAGGCTGTTACTTCCTACAGTGGATGTTTTATTTCAAATGTTGGTTTATTTCTGTTTTCTCTCTCTAAATGTAATGATCACATCACTTCTGCTGTCAGATTAAACTTTCTGCTGCTGGTATAGATTATTGTAACTGACTGATCAATGATAACGATATGGATTGGGCCTTTAGAGGCTGGTGAGATAAAACCTGATGTCTAGTGAAAGATCGTGACCAAAATCCCCAAAATACTCTGGATATCAGGCAGGAAATGAAACAGAGTCTGTTAAAGCTTCACGTCTGCTAAACTGCAGAGCCGCAAACAAAACTGCAGAGTTACATCCAGTTTTTATTCTTGTTTCTTTGGCCAAAGTGAATGAATTCTTGTTTTAAGTTATTCATCTGGTTGGAGGAGTAAAAGTTGCTTCAAACATCCTGATTCCTGCCCTGCTGATGTTTTTCTGTCTGTGTGACAGAAGCAGGTTGCATGGAGACGAGGCCTGATGAACGGCGCCGGCGTTGATGGATGAAGCCGTCACAGGAGGAGTTCGTCCCACTTGAGCAGAGCAATTAATGCTTCCCCACCGAGAGACGTGCAGATCGCAGCGGTGATGGCCGCCGCGCCGTGGGAGAGCAGCAGGCTGGTAAACAGCGTTTCTGTCTGGATGGGAGCCGAGCTGCACAAACAGGTGTTTCATTCTTCTCCTTCAGCCTCTCAGCACGTCTCCTTCAGTTCGGGTCTGAATCGCTGCATCTGCAGCTTTCTCACAGGTTGACACAGGATTTGGATTTGGCTGCAGTAATTGTTTGCTCCTGCATGTCTGGCTGCGACTGCTGAATTATTATTCATAGAGTCTTTGGTGTTTGGTGGAGGGGAAGCCGATCACACAGCCGGGTTTTCCTTCCTGTCTGTGGAAGGACAGCAGCGGCTTTCTGGACGGTTTGGACCTGCAGGACGTTTCTGCCAAGCAGGAGCTCCATGAATGTCCCACTGTGACATTTGTTGTCACAGCAACAAATGAAATGTTAAGCTTGAGCTCAGGGAGACGCATTTACAGCTTATGAGTTAATTACCTTCTGTCAGACTCAGACCTCCTGTGGCTCTTCTGAAGCAACTTTAAATTCATCTCAACATCATATTTCACTGCGTTTCTGTCTTAGCATCGACCTTGTTTGTGAGGCTTGTGGTTCTTTGTTCATCCTTTGTTTAGATTAGTTTGGTTTTGTGAGGAGTCACTTTAAACAGCGTTTTATTTATGAGGCAGATCATTAGTGAGGGAAACTGTTGGGTTGGTTTTGGGTTTGTCTTCATTTTTCAGACAATGTGTTTCTGTTGCTTTAATCAACTTGTTCCCTTGTTGATCCAGACGTTCTTCATGACTTACTGCTGTATATGTTGGCCTGTGTGAGAGCAGAGAACCTCAGACTGATCCCTGATTTTTAGCCGACATCCCAGCAGCCTCTGAAACGTTTATGTGTCCAAGCAGAAAACGGTTTTCCTCCCTCTGAGTCAGGACTGACTTTCTGCTTTAAGCATCGAGCTGTCAGGACGTTTCTTTCCTTGTTTCTTGAGCAGGAAAACAGAATGGTCTAGTCAAAGTCCGGACCATTGATCACCTCTCTCTATTCAAACTGATTGAGACTGAGGTGATCTGCAGCCAAATGTTTCAGTTTGTGTTTCTATGATGGAAATGAGATCTGCCAAAACATTTTAAGGTTTTATTTTTTATTTCTTTGTCCAAATCTTCAGGCCAACTGAGAAACTTCAGATGATGACAGGAGAACCTAAAGCTGGAGGAAGCTGAATGTTTATGAAGAAACTTAAAATGGTGGCAATAAAATAAAATAAAATAAAATCCCTGCAGTTTAATAGACGCCAAACTCTCGATTTTACTGGGAGACTTGAAAACGACGCATCAATTTGCATCATGTTGAAAATTGATTTCTGCATGTGTCTCTCCAGCTATTAATTATTAATGATAATGATTCTTCTGTGGTTTGTTTCCAGCCCAGATATAAAAGTCAAAGTTTTCCCTTCATTCCTCCACATTAATTGAGTCGTTTCTTCTCCACCTTCTGCTTAAACCAGGACCCTTGAAAATTCGCTCAGGTTATCATATTCTGAGCTGAACCCCAGCAGAGCAAACGCCGCAGCTTATAATTGACTCCCACCTGCTTCAATCATTATAGCAGAGAATGAAATTGGATTTGGGTGTTTGGTCACGCAGGGCAAACAGGTCTCTGTTCCTCCATTAACCTGAAAACAACCCGCCGTGTTTGGGCTGAAATAAGACGTCTGGTTCTCTGGTTCATCACTTCCTGTCAGTTACTGGCCTCCTCCTCTCCACCTCCTGCAGGGTTTAATCGATGCCTCGCTGCTGATGCTGCTGCTGCTGCTGCTTCACACCTGTGGAGTTCAGTGCTGTCCGTCCGTTTATTTATTTTCTCCCAGAGAAGTCAATATTCGTACGGACTGAGGGCGAAGTGAGAATGGAAAAGTTTGGAGAGTCCGCAGGCGACAGACCGAACCGCAGCCGCTGCTCCAACTGTGGTTCCCTTTTTCTCTGTTTTATTTTGGAGGCTATTTCCACACAGGCAGAAAGATTATTCACAAAAAGACAAAGAACTAAGAGTTGATTTAGAAAAAGAAACTTGAGCAGGTCACATTTGCACAAACATACCAGCAGTCAGACACGGTGGTGGAAGGTGATGCTGTGGGCTGTTTTGGAGCCAAATCCATTGAATCAACCATTAAAACTTGTAAATCAAAACATTAGTTTCTAATTTCTGCTCTGTCAGATGAAGGTTCCAGGTTCCAGTTTTGTGGATGTTTTTTATTCTGGTTCTGTTTTTTAGTGCAAATCTTAGATTTAATGTCTAAATTTAGTTTTTGAGTTTTATAATTAGTAGCTCCTGTTGTGGGCGCCACCTAGAGTATCCCAGTCAACCTGCAGTTTATTCTAACGTCCTGCTTCTTCCCAGCATCAGCTGGTACCTGAAGAACCACCAGAACCAGAACCAGAACCAGTTTAGATTCCTGTCAGTTTAGTCGCCTAAATCAAATCGACCTGGAAGCGTTTCATCACATGAGCTGCACATCAACAACAAAAAGGAGATATTTATTTTTAAAACCTCTGATTTTTCTGATATTTAGCTAATAGAAATAGATCTGATTGATCCAAACAGTGAAATAAATTTAACCTGATTTACAGTGAAGAAAAGTTGATGTTGTTTTAAACAGTGCAATCAAAAATCACCACAAAAGAAATTAAGAAAAAATGTGAATCATTTACAGGGTTGGAGCAACTTAACGCGGCAACACAAAGCGTCATGTTGCAACTTCAACAAGACGCTTGTCTGGAAAAGAGTTTCAGGAACGAGATGCTATCAGCCGAGTTTTAATCTGCAAAGTTACATCTGGAAAACAAAAACTTGATTTATGTTTGTATTTTAAATTTCTTCATTAAGAACAAATTTCTTAAACTGCAAATAAAACTGAAACACAACAATAAACCGTGAAATAAAAAGACTAATTTAACAAACTCAGATCATAATCATCAATAAAAACCAACAAAAGATTTTTCACTCAGCCGCTTCATCTCCATTTCCTGTTTCTGGAAAAGCTTCATGTTAGCTCCAAGGAACATTTCCACACGAATAACAGAGACTTAAAGGTTTATTGTTAGCTCCAGTGTGAGAGCAGTGAATATATAGCAGGATGAGTCACCAGACAAACAGCAATCACTGCAGAACCAAACAAACTGGTGATCAGGAAACCGCCTGATTGGTTATTTTCAGTGAACGGTTGTCGACCCACATGGTTTCTGTCTACCTGCACATTTAGACACAGAACGAAATCGTTTCCAGGAAATGCCATTTTCATAGCGCAGAGTATGCACTTCAATTCTCTCCAATCACAGCAAATATCATGAGTTACAGTTACTGTGTTTTCCCCAGTGTTCCCACTCAGCTCAACAGGCTCTTTATGGGATAAAAGCCCAGAGACAAAACTCACAAACATCCAAAGAAAATCACCTGAAACATAACGAGGCTCAAACTGATGCAGGACGGATGGCGGCCATTTTCACTGAGCTGTTCCAATACATTCATGAACTTGATTTAAGACACCGATTATAAATGTTAGTGTAGAGAAGCAGCCGATGTTATGAGAATGTAATGAAACCAGCCGGTTCTGCTGGGTTTGAAACGTAAACAGGTTCTGGGATCTGCCTGCATCATCCGGTGCAGAACAAACTGAAGTGGATCTTAAACACGGTTTGCATGGAGAGATTTGGTTCTCCGGGCCTGAGGACTCAGCAGCCCTCATTGGATCTGCTCAGAATCAACACTTCAGATCAGAAAAACCACCGGAACCACAGAAACGCTCCGAGTCCGACTCAGGTTTTTACTTTTCACAGCTGCAAAAGACTGAAACTGAATGTTGAGTCCATCATTTCTTATTCTAGTTGACATGAACTCAAACATTTTCTCTGTCCTGGAGTCCAAATTAGACTCAACCATCCAGAGAACAAACATCCTGGTTCTTTTGTCCTTTTGCTGATAAAATAAATGATGTTTCTGTTTTATTCTACTTTGTTAAACTCTTTAATTTTCACCTTCTTGTTTGTTATTTATTATCCAGTTATTTATTTTGTAGATCAATACCTGTTTTGTTTTTTTTTCTCAGTTTGTAATGTTTGTTGTATTTTCATTAAATTTATGCTTCTTTTTTTTAGGACAAAAGTTTGAGGAAAATATCAGAAACTAAACCAACACAGAGCCCTAACAGAAGCAGTGCATTATGGGTAATCATATTTAAACTCCCAAGTCATTCAAAAAAGTCCTTTCAATGAATTTTAATTAAATATTTTCTACCTGAATGAATGATTTTTATACAGAACAGAGTTTCTGAAGCCGCGTCCTGCTGCACTTGTATGAAAAATGCATTTACATTTTTAATGCTTTACAGTCTTTCTAAGGTCAAGATCATCAATTTTTGTTACAATTTTAAGAAAGCAAAACTCATTAATTAATATTTCTTTTAATTTTGATGATTATGACTCACGGATGATGAAACAAAGTGTTTTAGAAAAGTTTTAATCTTCCATAAGATCAATAAAAACAGAATATTTTAATCAGATCCAGCATCCAATCTTCAGGACTCTGGTGAAATATCTGCTTTTTATTCATTTTTTTGTTTTTATGTGTTGATATGAATCAAGCTTTAGTTACAATAACATCAGAAAATGTGAATAAAAGTCAAACCCAGTGAGAAAGAAAGAGCCAGGAGACGATGATGTGCTGGACAATAGTACATCTGTTGTTGGACACAAGTAAAGGCCAACAGGTTGTGCTTGATTACAGTCGCTCACACAGTTCATATTTACAACAACTTTACAATAATGAACTCTACAACATTACAGCCATGTTACAAAGTGGTTTACATTCACGGCTGGTAGAAGGTCAAGCAGCATCTGTGGTCATCCTGCCACAAACCTCAGAATATTTCACATCTGCAGAGACAAGATGAAACGTTTCACTTCAAAAACAAGAGCAAAAAAACTAATTAGAAAAGTTTGACTTCCAGTCCGTCATGCTGATCCGAAGGAAGGAGGAACAAAAAGGAGAGGATGTTTATTAGAGCAACAGGAAATAAAACTGCAATAATTAAATGTTCTGCATTATTTACGGTGGCCCAGAAGGGTCAACAAAATCCAAACGCCACAATAAAAAAACAACAGCCAAAGTCACCACCATGTTGATGCTAAATTTACTGGCACAACTTTTGTTTTAGCGTTTTCTTGACCCTTCTGAGCCACCGTAACTGTTTTCATACAAAAAGCATAAAAGAAAGAAGAGAAATGCAGTTAAACCTGTTAGCATTGGTCCATATAACAGGACCCAATAACCTGCATCAGGTTGGCTTTACTGGTCAGTTTCACTGTTTTCTAACTGGAATCTCTAAAAGCATAAAAGGATTTTTACCTTAAACTTCAGTAAAAATGTAAACATAAAAACAGAACAGAGGTTTCTGATCGAATCCTGCTGCTTACAGACACAGCAGGAAAACTTTAAACCAGATTTAACCAACAAGATTTCAGGATTTAAACCTTTTATCAGCCTATAATTGAAATATTTCATATAAAAGTTCATTTCTGTTGAGTTTCAACACTAAATGTGTCAGTGGAGTTGGGTTTTTATTGTATCCGTTACTATCATCAGAAAAGTAAAAGATTGTTACTTTTAGTACTTTCTATAATATTTGTATTGATGTCATCAATAACTCTGAAAACATGTAACTGCAGTCAGTCTGTGCAGTTTGGAAGATGTTTAAACTGTTTTTATTTAAACTGTTTTTATTTAAAATGTTTTTATTTAAAATGTTTTTATTTAAACTGTTGGTTGCCATGTCATGCAGTCACAGCCATGCAGTTAAAAAACTAAAAATACCCAATAAATAGTTTTTATTATTATCATGGAAATATTGTTAAGCCAAGTTATAGTTGTTGCTTTCTTTAACTTTTGACATTTTGGCGACAATTAGGAGAAACAAAATATTCAGACATAATTATTTCTATAATTAATGGAATTTTTAGATTTTTTTCTAAAGGAAGTTTAGATGCAGAAATATTATTTTTTTGTGTTTTTGAGAGTATAAATAAATGCTTTGGCAGGCTTTTGAAATATATTTTTTAATATATTATAGTAAATATTTATGTACCCACAAGGTTTCCTCCTTTTTTGTGAAATTGTGCTTTAAAGGATTCAATAAAAACAACATATTATTAAAAAGCTGTAATGTTGTAACATCAAAAGCTCTAGAAACTAAAGATGAGCAAAAATTTGTTACTTTTTCTTCTATTAAATAAAAAAAAATTAAACTGTATTTTATTTTTTTAAGGTAAATTTTAAACTAAAGCACTTTGTGGTTCAATGTAATTATTTCAGCCTAGAAAACTCTTTACTCTCCATAAAAATAATTTCTAAAACTTAAAGGAGCGAAAATGAAAAGATGAGTTCAGGAAAATCAGTCGTTTCTGTTTCTGGTTCGTTTATCTTCTGACTTCACTCCTTCATGTTTTCACTTTTTCATCCAAACATGATGAATGGAGCAATTAATGTTTCAACTCATAATTAAATCCATTTTTTAATTACGTTTTTGAACAATGGAGCGTTTAGAAATTAAAACTCGTGCAGGGAGCTTTGTTTCTGTGCAAAGCAATGATGAAGATCAATAAGGAAACATCATCATCATCATCATCACTCAGCAGGTCAGTCAAAGTCCGTCTGACTGAACAAACGGATGAAGGTCACATTCGATAATATTCAGCCGTCTCTTTTTCATAGTCATCAATCTTGATATTAAGTTTATTATTATTTAATTTTCTTTTTTGCAGTAATTTATTTGTGCTTGTAGATATAATGATGATCAAGAGCCTGTACTGAGAAAAACATCTTAGCTATTGTTTAATACTTCCTGGTGTTTAAAAAAAATGTTTGTTTGGGAAAATTATTTACATTTTTGTGTCATTATTTTCTGAAATAATTGATTTTACTTGATCTTGTGGGCATAATTTCTGCCAAGTTAGAAACTTTAACTGGTGAAATATTTGCAAAAAACACGTCAAAAAACAAAGTCATTGGATTTAAGTCTCAGTGCTCAGCAGGGTGGAGGATGTGTAATGCTGCGGGCCTGCTGCTCTTTTAAAGGGACGTTTCTATTTAAGATGTCTTACACATCCTGACATTAATCATGTTTTGGAATAAATAAAAAACTGATAGGATATTATTTTGAAATGTTACAAATCAGGAATTCTTGATCGATGCAACTGGAAAAATATCGATAAGCTGCAGAAACAACAGGAGGACAATATTGTCCAACCATCTAAATGTTGTTCCTCTGCCTCAGCAACAGAACCGATCCTGCAGGATCAATGAAGTTTATCGTTTTCCGGGTCGGCCTGCATTAAATCAGCTCTGCACTGAACACCAACGTCTTCAAAAACTGGAAATGAAAAAAACACTTCGGCGCTTTAGCAAGCCGACCGAATCACAAATTCACAGCAGAAATTAGCAAAACATTTTATCAAAAATAATGAAGTTGCCACGAAAGCATTTAGTCTGGTTGAACATTCATATGTTGGCAGAAAGCAGGATCATTTCCAGCTCTTTTTATTTTAAACAGGTTTTTCTTAATCACACAAACCTTTTGTTTCTCCTCCTCCGTCTGAAACACAAACCCTTCCCTCTCGACCAGCTTTCACGTATCAGACGCAGAGTCTGCGGTTCCTGCTGCGGCGGGAAGCAGCCTGATGGCTGCAGGACTTTAATAAGCCACTCGAGGTTAAATGAAGGCTTCGCATGCAGAGTTCAGCCTGTTCCCAGGATGCATCACCAGCTCAACTGTTTCACTCATCAACTTGTCAGATGGAGATGAATTTGACTTGAACCGACGCCCCAGACGAGGCCTTTTCCTCCTCTTCCTCCTGTTCCTCCTCTTCCTCCTCGTCGTTTGGGAGTTCTCCATCACGTCCTCAGAGACGTTGCTTCAGTTATGTCTCTGACTCATTCGCTGCTCTGCTGTCGTTCTCCCTCTGATCCTCCATCATTTCATGTCCTCCTCTGTTTCCAGACGATAAAAACTTTTAATCCCTCGTCCTCTCCGGCTTGAGGAACTCCCTCCATCATCTCCGTCCGTTGCGTCTTCCAGTGAGCGGTCGTCACACGTCGGTGGCGTTCAGGTGCGTGGAGACCGGGTCCTGCGTCTCCAGGACGATCTTCTTCGCCCTCGCCGCGCCGGCCGCCCCTCCGCCGACGGGGTGGATGCTGTCCAGCCGGCCGCCGCGCCCGCGGTCTCTGCGACACTTGAAGACGGCGAGGAAGGCGGCGCGGTAGTTGCGGTTCATCCAGCCGTACAGCAGCGGGTTGGCGAAGGTGGAGCACATGGCGATGACGTGGAAGATGGTGTAGAGCAGGCGGTAGTCGCGCATGTCCAGCACGGAGCTGTCGATGTCGGTGGCCAGCTGGAAGGCGTGGATGGGCAGCCAGCAGACGGCGAACACCACCACCATGGTCACCAGCATCTTGGTGGTCTTGCGGCGGCGGCGGTGGCGCTCGGAGCTGGCGCTGCTGTTGACGCCGCTCTCCGCCGGGCTGACGTGGCCGCGCAGCTTGGACCAGATGCGGGCGTAGGCGAAGGAGATGATGGACAGCGGCAGGAAGTACTGCAGGATCAGCATGGAGATGCTGTAGAGCGTCCCGTCCGTCCCTTTGCCGGGCCACTTCTCCCGACAGAACTGAGGAAACAGAACCAGAAGGTCCAGAAGGTTTACAGGAAAACTGCAACAATCTGTAGGAAAGTCTGGAAACGCTGGACTGCAGGTCATTTGGACGTTTTGGATCTTTAAAATCTTTGGTGGAATTTTCTCTGCTTGTGATAAACAATGTTAAAAAAGAGAATTTTTTAAAGCTGCTTCTGGATTTGTGTCCCTGATCTTTGTCACTTTGATTCAAACAACAACCAGCAGAAACATTTTTGATAAATAACTGAGTATTAAAAGCATAAAACCCTCAAAAGTGTTAATAACTGCAGATGAAACCCAAACACTGCATGAATGTCCGTCTGTTTGGCAGAAATGAAGGTTTGATAAAAACCATGAAAATGATTTGGGATCTTTAGTTCCCAGTTTATTCTAATCAAGCTGCTCTGTGCAGCAGCGACGATCGTTAAATATTTCACACTTTCATGAGGAAAGTGACACAGAGTGCTTCTTTTTTCCAGGAAGATGAAAGGAAAACGTGAAAAAGTGAAGCTTTGCAGCATCCAGGTGGAGGAATTACGCTAAGTGCAGAAATCTGCGGTAAAAAAGATAAAAGCGAGAATGAAGGAGGCAGCAGCTGGAAGAGGAGAAGAAACTGGGAGGAGAAAAGTCAGGAGAGGAGGAAGAAAAGGAGCAGCAGGATCAAAGCACGGGTTTGAGGGGAAATGTTTGCTGCTTTAGCTGTGTGTGTGTGTGTGTGTGTGTGTGTGTGTGTGTGTGTGTGTGTGTGTGTGTGTGTGTGAGAGAGAGAGAGGGGAATCACTGTAACTTACATTTTGAAAAACAGAAGTACTTTTAGGAGTATTTTTACTTCGCTGTACCTTTTCCTTTTACTTGAATCATTTTATTCTGAAGTATTTTGTCTCTTATTTAAGTTAAATTTCTGTTTTTGTTAAAGTTTCTTAAGTTTTTTATTGCAAAAAACTGATTTGGCAAAATGTTTTTTTGCCTGATATATTTTGTTCCATGAATTATCTTTATGTTTTGGTCTGTCTGATGATGTGATGTTTAAAATGTTCTGATCAGTTGCTCGGTGACTCGTTTCTTGGACGTCTCCAGAGTGAAGCTCTGACATGGTGGTACCTGCAGCGTGTGGCCCGGGTCCAGCACAAACGAGCCGTACTCTCTGAAGATGGCCATGGGGCTGGCCAGGACGGCGCTCAGCACCCAGGTCAGCGCGATCACCCCGAAGCACACATCCTTCCTCATCCTGGTCTCCAGGTGGTACACGATGCACCTGAACACACACACACACACACATGCAGCTGAGTCCAGCTTGTAAAACACACCGACACTAATGATGGCCTCAGATTAATAATGGATGCTGCAGCTGGTAGGAATTTCATGAACAAGCGGCAGGAACGCGCTCCACCCTTGTAATGTTGCCACTTAACCTCCGGCCTGCCAGAGGAGCAACAAAAGCAGGATGGATTATTCAGGCTGATGTCTCTGTGGGAGCAGCTTGTTATTTATAATGCATCCCAGCGGTTTAATAATCCAGAGCCACCAACTTCAGTCAGAAACGGCTTCAGAAATCACTGCTCTGGTTTTTCAGAAGCATCATCTGAATTTAAAAACATGGATTCAAAGATTTCAAATGATGTGAAGGACATGGAAACAAAACACAAGTTGTTGTTTATTTTGCTCAGTTCTCAACCTGATTTCAGTGGTTTGTTAAATCTCAGATGTTTTGTCTGCTATTAATTTGACTCTTCTTAAACAAACTAACATTTTTTCCACGACTATTGAATGTCTTCCAACATCGATGGCCAATAAATGAGAAGCTTCTCATTGCATCAATATCATTTCACTCATTAAAAGGTCATTTAACCTCTAAATTTAACATTTTTCCTCATTCAGCCGAAACACCAACCAGTTAAACTCAGAACTTCATCCTTATTCTCCAATAATCACCAACATAGAAAAACTAATGAAGCTCAACTATGATAAAAATGTTACTATATCACCACATTGAGCCAGAGCTGCAGGTCTGGAGCTCAGTGTTGTGGTTCCAGCTGCAGCTCCTCTCATTAGAAAAGCTAAGTTATTCACTGGCAGTGATTCTGAGAAAGGTTGGGACTCTGATGCATAAATAAAGAGCAGATGAACAGGTGCAGGTGAAAAGCTAATGAAGGACTTTAATGCAACTCAATTCCACTTAGAGCTGAAATTGTGACCCGCAGAACCGACAGGAAGTCCAGTAATGGGCTGAACCGGTAAGTTAGCTTTGCTATTAGCGCATTAGCAGAAATTCCCTCCACTGCACAGGAAGAAGCTTTTACCTACAACAGGTCGGTTTTGGTGTCTTTGTACCTTTTAATGGATTAATTAATTTATTAATTCTCACTTACATTAGCACAAAAATGTAAGTTTGTTTTTGCAAAGTGAGGAAACAAAACATTTCTTCTTTCTGTGTCGGTAGTTTGGGGGGCATCAGCCACCAGGGGCCTGCAGGTTCTGCAGGAGCCCAGCAGCTGCAGGTTCTGCAGTGTCCTGGTTCAGGTCCAGCAGGTGGACTGAGGCCGTCATGACGGCTCCGTCCTCAACGCCCGACTGAAACCCTGAGAAACTCATCAATCTGCCTGATTCTCAGCCTCAATTCAGACACAGAATTTATGAGAAGTTATGAAATGATCAAACTGTTGGTCTGGATCTAAAGCAATAAAATCAGAGCATGAACTCTGCAGTAAACGTGTCTGGATGCTTCTTATTTTGGAGGTGAAACAAAGACAAACTGACTTTGTTGTCCTGATTTTCAGTTGTTGCCTCCAGTGAGCAGTAAAGATTAGAAACCCGGAGCCGTTATCGTCTCCACCGCTCGCGCTTTTCCTCCTTCTTTTTATTTATATTCAGTGAATGTAACGTTCGTCAGCCAAGTGCACCTCTGCGGTCTTCTGGCAGCCATCTGTTTGCTGTGGATTAAAAGCTGCCGTCGCTCCCTGTGGAGCCAAAGCAGAAGCACAAAACCGCGACAACACCTGAGCAGAGGCCAGAGTCTAACCTGTGCAAAGGTGAGATTAAAAGTTTCCTCCGGAGCTGGAAAGTGTTTAACAGAAACGATTCGGGTTGGTTGGACATCATGGGCTCCCAAAAGACAGGCTTTCATTTCTGAACTCCTTTAAATTATTCTGAACGCAAATCATTTTAAAAAGGTTTGATTAAGAATTAGAGAAACTTAATGGCCTTCAGGCAGCAGCAGCATTTTAATGTTTTCCGGTCCGGGACTGAAGAAACGTTTCTTTGCTACCTGGTGGATTTTCTGCAGCAAACAAAGTCAATTAAACCGATTCATTTTATTCAATTAAAGGCTTATTGCTTGTTTTCCTCCCAAACAAGCAGCAACATTAAATAGAGGCTCAAATTAAATAAAACTATGATGTTTTTATTTTCCTGATCTCAATCAGTCCAATAAAACAGAACGTTGTGTTAAATGAAGCAAAAACAACTTAATTAAGTTAAATTAAGCCTCTTATTAAGCCTCTTAAAATGTAATTCTGCCAAACAAAGAAAGTAAAATCTAAAACAAAAATATACTCAAAAATAATTCAGTTAATCTTTAATTTCCTGGAAAAGCAAATTATGAGAACTTGTGTTTTAAATCGATGCATGTGAATCTGGTTTTAACTGATTCATTCACTGAGATTTAAAAACATAAGAAAAGTAATGGATCTGAGGCTGAACCCCTGAGGAACGCCGTTTTTACTGAGCAGAACTGAAAACTGCAAAACATGAAGGAGTTTAAGAGCATTTAACAGAAAATGATGTTATAAATCATATTCTGTAAACTCCAGGTTTTTATTTACTGGACTGAATTTCTGCCAATGTTTGTTGATTTTCCATTTTCTATTTGCTGATTAATAAAACTTTTATTTGTGGTTATGTTCAAAACACTGAGCTGGAATTACACAGAAAATTAAAACTAGTAAATCAAATCAGGGGAAAGTAGAGATGAAAGAAAGAAATGTGTGAAAAAAACAAAACAACACAAAGAATAATATGAATAATAATAATAATATAATAATAATAATAATAATAATAATAATAATAATATGAATAATAATAATATCTCATAACAATGTAAGTAAGGCCTGAAACTCCAGTGATTTCTCCCCAGCAGGTAGAAAGAGAAGAAACTCATCATGACGGTGCTGAGAATCTCAATGGACTAAATGTAATATAACAGTGTTTAAAGTTTAATCCTTTGCCGTTTCCAGGATTACAATTTAATTCTGGATGCAAATCTCGTGGCCTGCCTGCGGTTCAGTCCAGCAGGCCTGAAATCCTCCAAGAGGAAGAACAAATTTATATTATGAAGTCACATCTTGGTTTTTTTTTAAGTTAAAAGGAGTAAAATATGTTTCCTGCTGTTCTGAATAATTTAATAGCCAATCAGACGAAGGAACCAGGAAACCAGGAAGTGCTCGTCCAGAAAAAACGATGAAACTCAAAATATTTATTTTTCACTTCTATTAAAATCTTTTTATATTTTTAAAATGAAAAATAACTTAAAATGATTATTATTAAAAGTAAAATCTTGAAAATAAATGTATGTTTGTCAGTCAGATCCGATTTTAATAAAGTTATTCCCAAATTTTTAAAAATGTTTCTTTTTGTTTTCTACAAAACAAACTGCAAACAACATGAGGTCAAAAAGTCAAAAAGTGTTTTTTATTCCAATCATCTGTTCTGTGAGACGATGGAGAATTTATTTATAAAAAGATCAATAATCAAAAATCAATCAGCAGGTTTATTGAACCTGACGAGGTTTTTAGGTCTGAAGCAAACAGAAAAGCTTAAAGATGACGACGTCTGGCAGTCTGAGGCTTTAAGCTCCACCCACCTGTGGCGGTCCAGGGCGATGACGTTGAGCGTCACCGTGGAAACGTGCACGGCGAGGACCTGGGCGTAGGGCAGCAGGAAGCAGAGCGTGCTGCCGAACCGCCACTCCCCCTGCAGCGTGTAGACCAGCGTGAAGGGGAGGCACAGCGTGTTGACCAGCAGGTCGGCTGCAGGACCAGAACACACAAAAACACCACACAATCAGCTGGACTTTGACTAGGCCCACATGGCGTCTGGATTGTTTTCTCTTTCAGTCAGTTGTGGATCTGCTGCCGTGTTCAGGTCCAGTTCTGTTGACCCAGTTGGTAAACAGACTGAGGTCTGGACAAAAAATACGTTTCCACTTTGTAAAACTACAGGATGTTTGATTTGAAGATGCTTCTGCCTTCATGGATCTGATCTCTCGTTTGCTGCAACGAGCCGAGCGAAGCTCAGTGGACAAACTCACCAACTAACAACCATTGGTCTAATTCTGCTGATTTAGGAAGCATCAGATAAAAATGACTCTAAATAGTTTACAAAGTAAAATCAGATATTCAGCTTTGAAACGTCCTCCAGTTAATGTTTCCTGAATCAGCAGCAGAAGTCGCTGCGCATCAATCCTCCACCGGGCCTCTCTGGGATTTGCATCTTTCCCTTCATGACGGATAATTAATCACTCTGATCGTTCAGCTGGTCGAGGATGATTGCTCTGAACGCCACGCAAACGGCATCCATCCTGCTAATGACGAGACGGAGGGGGAGGCCAGCACCGCTCAACAAGCCCAGCGAATTATTTCTCCAGCGTTTATATCCCAGACGCAAAATCATTTTTTAGATAAATAGAAACGCTCATTAACGATTTATGAGCCTCCATGAAGAGAGAGAAGCTGCAGAAAGGCAGCTGTGAGTCGGATGAAGCGACATTTTTCATGTTAATGTGAATACAGGATGTCACAGCATAACTTTAAATGTTTGTACAGGAAAATAACTGAAATGGACCCAAATGAAGCAGCTCCATGTTAAAACAGCCAAATCCTTTAAGCTGATGTGGTTTTTATTCCCCATCAGGTTTAATTTGTCTGTTGTGCTTTTAAATCCTAAATTATGACCCCCCTGATCTTTATTTATCCTGACGCTCCTTCAGGCCTGCTCTGATCCACAGATTATTGTGGAGTGAGCTGAGGACGGCGCAGAGGCAGAACCGGGCCTCAGAGTCCAGCTTGGGGAACCGTGACACCATCTGCCCAGAGATCTGCCCACAGACAGCAGGTCACATGACCTCTGCAAACATCATGTCCAACAATCAGAGCAACAATCAGAGCAGGACTCGATGGACAGGATGCAAACTTTACCTCAGTCCAGATCCTGTTCTTCTTATTTTTTAAGCCATGAAAATAATCCTGTTTTAAAATAATCCCAGTACTGGGAAGCAAAAAGATTAGCTGGACGACAAACGCGAACAAGACAGAAACTCATTTGAATCTAAATCAGTCCTGCTGTGAGACCAGCAGCCGAGACAGAGACAGAATCTGAAGTCCATCCGTCCATCTGTCCATCTGTCCCTGTCCAGTACTGGACACAGTGAGACTGGACTTTGTAGTAATGCAGTTAATTGCAGGATATGTAATTAATTCATTGCAATTGATCACATTTTGATCAAAAGTCTTATAATTAACAAAATAAACATTTTCAATCTGAAAGCAACACGGAAATTGTTTTATTTTTCTGTTATTAGTTGAGCTTTACAGTTTCATTCATGAGAAGCTTTTAAAGTTGTAAACGTCTGTTTGCTGCTGCACGTTTAGCACCAAGATGCAAGTTTAGGCTCTAATATCTTCACTGATTGGCAAACAGGGAAACAACAGCAGATCAACTTCTGAGGCAGAAATGAAGCTGCTTCATCAATGTTTTCATGGGTTTATGAAAAAAACAAAAACACAAGTTTGGGTTGGAACTTTTGCATGTAAGAAAAAAACATTAATTTAAATTATTAATGCATTTCAATCTATGTAATTACAGAACAAAATACATTGAGTCACAATTCAAATAACGAGATCAATGGAAATTCCAGGATTTAAGAACATTTAGTAAATTTAGTAAATTTCCAAATAATAAACGGAATAAATTCTACAAAACAATGATAAGAGTTTTGATGACATGAGCAAACAAAGGCAGGACATGTTTTAGTCAGGTTTCTGCAGCGTAAGCAGAGATTTGATTTAAAATGCTTTTGGCAAAACAAAGATAATAAACCAGAGATGAGAGGAACTGATGTGCAGAATATGAGAAAAATGCATCTTGTGCAAAATCTAAAATCTAAACTGAAACATCTGAAGTCTGGTCTTCAGTAAATCCAGCATTTAAAGGCACAAACACACAGAAACTCTGTTCAGACTCTTGTCTCTCATCAGGTTGAATTTCAGAGTCAACAGCAGCTGCAGATGAGACATTGAATCTGACTCTGCGGTTCAGAAGGTCCAGCGGAACCACAAGGCGGGTCGCGGTCAAACCCTGCAGAACACAAGGACTTCAGATGACTAAGTTTTCAATAAGCCGTTCTGTCGGGGCGGATTAGACCAGAACCGAAGCGTCGTGCCGAGTCCAGTTCTTTTGGTTTAATGTGGCGCCTCGGGCCGAAGAGCGAAGGAAACAGCAGGAAGAGAGAAATGAAGAAATGAGAAAAGACAAACCAGGATGAGGAGGAAACAACAGTCTATAACACAAACACCTTCTGGAAGAAACATGTAGATTCATCTCTAGCAACAGAAAGGTCTTTTCTGCTTTTGCATGTTTTTGGCTCATTTATGTTTCAAACTAAATTAATTGTCGTGTCAGGAAAAAACTTTTAAAGAAATAAGGAGATGCAAACTAACCTGATCCAGGTGAAAACATCATGCATCATGTTTCAGTTCTACCTCATAAAATAAAATGTCAAAAATCACAAAGAAGACGGAGAGAAACATTTTTATCAGGATGGAAAAAGTTACACTACAATTTCTAAAGATTTGGACTGAAATGACCAAAACTGAGAGTCTTTATCTACAAACAAAGAAAACAAGAAACTTTCCCAGGATTCACCAAACGACCAAAAACTACTGCAGGAGTCACAACAAGAGCTTTGTAAAGATTAATGCAACATCAGACGGAAATAAATATCGCAGAATTTTATTCAAATAATGTCCCAACAAATGCATGTGATTCCTTTTGGCCAGGCAGTGTACATTATAGGACAGGAGGAAGCAGCAGCAGAAATCAATTTCAAATGCAAAACATTTACTGATTTACAGGAAATGAGGCATCCGCTCTGCTTCCCAGGATTCCTGTCATGACAGAAAACTTCTGATGTCTGAATACATGAACCATGTTCCTTATTAATCCGTCAGCATAAAAGGAAAACAAGACTCTCTCAAATAAAAGGAGATCTGAAGGAGCATGTTGTTCCTGCAGCTTCATCCTGAACGTCCAGAAACTTTCAGCAGCAACAACAAATCAAGTTGCGTCTTAAATCAGACGGCAGGAACAGACTCTTTTCATGTCAATTTCTCCAGAAGCTGCAACTAAACAAACAAATCAGATGAATATTTGGGACTGCGAGAGCTGAAACCTCCAAAACAGAGCCAGCAACATCAAACGGCAGCATTTCAAAAGGAAACCAAGCTGCCACCAAATAAACACAAAAACCTCAAAATCAAAACTCCCAGCAGGCGACGCAGGAAGCGCTGGTCTCTCATCTACCTGAAACTAAACCCAAATAAGTCTAGTTCATCCTCCATCGTTCATCTGCAAATGCAGAACTGAATAAAGTTACTCCAGAAGTTCATCCTCGTTTGAAGGAAAAGCAGATTGAATGAACGAATCATCAGAAACCAGCTGCTGGGATTCATCTGCCTGGTTTATCTGGGAGCTAAATATTCGCTGCACAGATAAACACAGATATTAAAACCTGTCATTCAAGTTTCAGGTTAAACTCTTCAAACGAGCATCTGTTAAAACAACCAGTTCATTGTCTGGAAGAGTCAGCGGCGTTTCCAGACAGACGCTTCCATCACGTCATTTAAACTCACATTTCCAGAGTTTTCAGTCGTTTTACAAAAACTGGTGATGATTTGTGCTGAGTTATCGGTTTCCTGTGGACCTTCAGATTATTCCAGTCTATAAGCAGTTATTGACTTTCAGAGTCATATTTCTCTCTTCATTCCTTCAGATGTTTTCTCTGCTGCTGCTTTTCAAACGTCTCCGTTTCCCTCCTTCCTATTCAGTCGTCAGAAGAGAAATAAAAGGCAAAAAGTGTCAGTTTTTGTCTTAATGCTTCAGCCTTGTGATACCAGATAAAACGGCATCATTCATTCAGGTTCACTTAACAGCCTTGGTCTCATTTCCATTTCAAACTCAACCCTGCAGCTCCACTTCTGGGTCGGTTCTGTTCTGAAACTGGGTCTGTGTGGCCCAAAAGGCTCACGGCCTCGTCCACATTGTGCTCCTCTCAGCAGCATTGTTGCCTTTTGTCATTATGCGAGTGCTGAAAAAGTACAAAATGGACATCTGCCACTTCTTCCCCATTACAGCTTGTTCATTGGGCCAGAAAAGACGACATTCCGGTTCCTGACTGACGGGGAGAGAGAGCAGCGCGCAGCGCAGATGTGGGAAAAATACTTGAAAAGGGAAGAAGCTGCGTCACACAGCGGGACGGGACGGGGGGACGGAGACACAAACCGAACATGACGAGCCATTCGTCTCATGTCTCGGTTTGAAGCAGCTGGAAGCAACAATGTTTAAAGTCACATTACGGTTTTCTGCAATTCAGCTGGAATGTGACCTAAAACATCATGTGGAGACACAAGAAACACAGAAAGCATTGAGCTGCACAATCACTAGATAAATGTCACACATACGAGGCCATGAAGGGATCAGGTGAAGTGGTGAAACAGATGAATACATGAACGTTTCCATGGTTACACAGACATGTTGGGGCGACTTCATCGAACTGAGGGAACAGAAAACCGACATGTTTGGCTTTTAGATAAGAACCAACATGTTTATCGGCTGATCCGTTTCATCCTCCCCTCTCTCCTTCAGATACCAGCAGAACCTGGCCTGATGACCTCTGACCTGAGCCTGCAGGATGACCTTCTCCCAGCTGCAGAACATTTACAGAACCAGAGACTAAAGTCTCTGATCAGAGAAACTCATCCACCTTTGATTCCTGCAGCAGAACCTGCTGCTGGAGTTCTGACTAGAACCAGGAACATAGAGACACGGCCCGGTTCTACACGACCCGGTTCTACACGACCCGGTTCTACACGACCCGGTTCTACACGACCCGGTTCTACACACTAAGTCTATTCTTTCAAGATTTTGAAAGAATAGACTTTAAAATCCTGCTGCTGCAGCTGCTGGACCTGCAGATCTCTCAGGTTTTGGTTCTGATCTTCATCCCCAGAACCAGAACCAGAACCAGAACCAGAACCAGAAGCAGCAGCTTGTTATGTGACCCTCTAGACTCCAGATCACATCTATAAGTCCCTCCAGTTTTTCACAATTCTGCAAAATTCACACAAACTCAACAAATCTCCACATTTTTTTCTGATTTTACTGCAAATTTTCTCAAAATTGTTAAAAAAATACTGAGTTTAAGTGAAAGCTGCTGCAGCCTTTGTCCATAATTGAGTCCATAATTCATACATCAGCGCAAACATAAAAATTCCTTACAATCATTTCTAAATTGGCACCAGAAAATCTGTAGTTTTGATTGCAATGCCCACTAAAACAATCATAATATTGAACAGCCATTTATTGATATGTTAACGGCTTAATTGGTTTGATCAATATATTCTGGCACAACCGGCCCTTTAAGAACCATCAACCCACCACTGTGGGTCCAAACTGAAGCAGCAGAACTCAGAACCCTGCAGGACATCAGGCTTGTCAGCACTATGCAGGACTGACACTCACTTCGGTCTGACTTATTGCACATGTACCGGGATGCACACCTTCCCAAAACGTCAGCTTTTGTCCCCAGATGATCACGATTAGATAAGTCCTGAGGCTTTTTGTAAAAGCCAGAATCCTCCCAAATATGCTGAGATATCAACAGGACATGGATTAAGTTCCTCTTTAGTGAATCCTTGCCTTGCAGCTTTCATGCAGTCTGTGCAGAGACGGATTAAACCCAAACTGTAAATGGGTCAGTGCGTTGCTGAGTTGTTTGTAGTGAACATGGATCCGTCTATTTTTAATAAAGTAGCATAAATCCCACTTGGCCAGAAAACGCACAATAAACAAAAAGAGCTTCTTAATTTGACAACTTGGACGTGGAATAATCCTGAGTGTGGGCTTTGACCCGCAGATGAACCGACTCAAATGCCTTTTGTCAACAAATGCAGGTTGGGGATTGTGTGAAATTAAACATCTGTGAAGAAACGCCACATGAATGAGACAAAGCGCAGGAGGAAACGTGAACAAAGTGAAGGTGAAAAACAAGCTGGTCCTTCAGGCAGAAGCTGCCAACCTGCGAATCCAGCGACGTGTTGCTGCAGGAGCTTCTTCTGCAAGAAGAGGCCGCCTGGCACAGACACCAAGATCATGATGACAAAAACATTTGATATGGTGAAAACATTTTTCACACCATCTGCTAATGTACAGAGGCATGTTTTCCTTGCTGACCAACCTTAATCTGACCTATGAATCATTGAGGGGAGAGAAAAGCTCCAACACCTCAGGGATGAACCAAGTGCCTCATCCACGTCCTCTAATACTTCAACAGAAGACAAAGGAGATAAGATCAGGTTTTATCTTCAGTAATGATACTTGACTTTGATCATGCAGGTCTAACGTTGCACCTCATGCTGTATTATCATCAATAAATTCAACTAAATGCCCAGATATGGCACATTTTGAGCATTTATGTCTGTAAAACTGTATATTTTTGGTTGTTTTTATTTTTGCATTAACTGATTCTAAAGCATGTGAGGAAAAATGATGCTCTTTTCCTGCACCTAAAATATGGAGGAATGTTTCTTAAATTACTAAAAAGTTACTTGTTAGTTTTATCTTATTTCAAATGTTCTAACATATTTGCACTAGAAACTAAGCAAAATACATTTGGTGAGTTTTTGTGTTTTAATCTGGAGCGTCTGCTCCCCTCGTTAAGACGCAGGTCAGGTCGTTCCATCTCAGGATCCGGCCTGATGACCTCGCTCACTGGACGGACAACCGAGGGACAATATGTCCCTTTGGCATCCGATCAGACAAAAAACAATTTTAAAGTCAATAACAAGCAGTGAAAACGAAGCCAGAACCAAAACACAAAGTGGCCTGCTGGCGTCATTTCAGCGATCTGATCTTTAGATCGGTGTTGAAGCCAGCCGTTCATTTCACACAAATCAGAAAAGCAACTTTCAACGGTTCCTGAAATCATTCTTCTGTCAACCGGAGTTTCCTTCAAGAAAACACATTCTGTCAACGTCACTTTGCATCAAAAAGACAAGAATACTGCTGCAAGTCAGGAAGAAGAAACCCAACCAACCCGGAACTGAATCATCAAGAACAAAAGAGAAGTTCAGCTAAAGGATCGAGAGCCACCAGTAAAGAGCTTGATGAAAAGGTCAACAGGTCAAAGAGTTTCTGCATGGACAGCAGGGACAACAGAGAGGAAAACACACAGACAAAAAACCGCCGACCTTTAGGCAGACTGTATGCTGCTCCATACAGTCCGAGCAGCACAGAATCGGACTGTATGGAACTGAGGACGTTTATTTTCTGAGATGAAGCTCTTAAAAGATCCTGATAATGAGAAGAGAAGGTGAGATCTGCCCTGAACGCATCCCGAACGCATCCTGAAAGCATCCCGAACGCATCCCGAACGCATCCTGAACGCATCCTGAGACCATTCCTGTCTGGAGTTTACTCATTATTCCACCTAAAAGCATCAAAGTGAACAAAGACCAGGATCCAAACACAACCCGCCACAAAATGAGCCCAGTGTTTCAGCCGCACGCTTCAGCACCACATGACGGAGAAAAAATAATGAAATCAGAATATTTAAACCATCGTTCCAACTTTAATTTACCATAACGCTTGAAAAAAAGATAAAAAAATCACTAAATGTATGTGAAAAAGGAGTTTGATGCGATATTCTGGCAACCAGACGTTTCTCAGAAATTTATTTATTACAGCCAGCAGGAGGTTTGCTTTGCATCTCATTTCCTTTACATGTCTCAGAACAACACACCTCCAGGCCATGGAAATATGCCGTTGTTCATTTCACACACACACACACACACACACACACACACACACACACACACACGCGCACACACACACGCGCACACACACACACAGATAAACTCTCACACTGGGAAACCAGTTGATAGGAATGAAATGCGATTATTTGTTTCTGCGGCTCATTAGCTCCGTGTGCCAGATGGAGCCGGTCAGGCAGCAAGTCGAGCCGCAGAAATCCTGCCGCCTTTTTCTTTTGTTTCCCTGAAGTTTGGTGAAAAGATCATCCTGATTTCTGCTGGTTGAAACAATTATAGTTGATCTTCCTGTTGCATGAAAACGTGGAATGAAAGCTTTAAACTTTGAACAACATTCAGGAACTTGTTGCTGTTCCTTCCTGCTCTGCTGGAGGTTCACTGACTTTCCTCCTGCAGTTTTTCTTATTTCTAATCACATCGTTAGCAATGAACAATTAATCTTCCTGATTAAAAGCTCACAAATCAAAGCATTACTCTGCACCTCATTACAACTCGTTATCTATGCTACATGCTGCTGGTGCATATTTATGCTTTGTCTTACAGTTCTTATTGTTTGGGTGCTAATTACTGAGTACTGGCATTTAGTTTAACAGGTTTTAATCAAATTGTTTCACCTCCAAAATCTAATTTTACAAAGTGCCGTCATGTTTATTGTTCAAAAACACTTTTGAATTGTCTTCAGAGAAGTCAGACTACAGACGATCCTAAATATTTGGTCTTTAGAGACTTTAAATGGGGTTGATTAGACGAGCATCAGATGTGGAGGTGGGATGTGTAAATCACGCCTGTTCACACTCAGATAAATAAAGTGGAGGTGAGATCGCCCGCCGTGTGCTGAAGCAGATGACTCGGTTCGCAGTGTTTGCGGTTCTCAGGTTCTGGTGGCGTTTTCTGAATATTTAAAGGTTTTCAGCCTGGTGACTTCACTTCTCTGCCCTTTCACGGATTCGGCTGGAGGCAGTGTAGGCTGATCACTTTGAATCTGAAGGCACTTTGTTTAAAATGAAATAGTTACATAACTAATAACAATTACTTACTCGGTAATTAATTTCTCTTCTATATACAATATTAACTATTCTTTCCTAAAACCGTGGAGCGACCAAAAGCAGCAATTATTAGCAATTACAGAAGATGAAAGGAGGCATCAGGAAGTGAGACAACAGCCTGACATGTGGTGTCCCACAGGGCTCAGTCTTTGGTACGTTTTCCCCTTTAACCAAATAATCAGGCACTTTTTCTTTTCACCTCTATGCTGATGATATTCAGCTCTTCTCAGATTTTAGGAAAACTGAACACTAAAAGTTGCTGTTCTTGACAAAATGTATCAAACATACAAACAGAGGCTCTGTGAAAACCACTTGCATGTGAACGATGAGACTGAAGCTAATTATTGCCTCTGAGACCCGAATAACTCACATCAAGCATCGTCTTGGTTTACTGGGCTCGTCTGACTCCATCATGTCATTTTAGTGCCGATTAATCAGAAACATTGAAACGAGGTAAACGGGGCAGCAGTCGTTCTGCCACAGAGCATCAGCTAAAGAGCTTCCAGCTCTGCAGCAGCAGCGTTTAGGGGTTTTTGACGGAGTTATAAGTTCTGGCGAATCACAAACAGCTATTTTTTAGTTAGTGGGAAAATTACAACATATTTAAGCCAAAATGTTCAACCAATCCTGGGTCCCTTTAAGGGCTGGTGATGGTAATGAAAGCCCAGGTTGCTTTTATGGCAACATTCAGGCAATCTGTGTTGCTCTCTCGTCTGTCTGTCCTCTATATGGTCAGGCCAGTTTTCTGACCACAGAGGCAGAACGGTCAGCGAACCAGTTCTCCTTACGTTTGGTCCAGTACCAACCCTCAGCATCACTCAGTGGTGAGTTTTTCTGTAACGGTCCTTCCCTCCTCTCAGCTCTGTTAATTTGCTCAGATTGAGCGCTCAGTGCGCAGCCAGCATTTGTAACAATGACGCTTTGTGCCTCTGTATTATCTCTTAAATTCGAAAATCAGATCCAATTACTTGAAATTTCCTGCATCGTACAATAATCTAAACCCACGTCCCCAACCAACACAGTCTAATGGAGCAGTTTTTAATCATATTTACTGTATAAATCATTTTCTGTTGGTTTAACCTTTAAGGGAACGAATGCAGCTGAACGGTTCTGTTTCTTGGCAGAGAATCTATTTAATACACATTTCTGTCGCCTTTTGTTGGCGCCTGCTTCGCTTCTTTGGCGAATTTCTCTTTAATCACATTTGATCTGATGCCATTATGAGCCGACTTTGAAGTTCAAAGCAAGAAACGAACCGCAATTATAATCAATACAAAGACTGTGTTTTAGAGGTAATGACCACTCGGTCTCCTCCTGCCAGCAGGAGTCAGCGGACCGACAGCCGCCGGTTCCCCGAGCCGCCGGTTCCCCGAGCCGCCGGTTCCCCGAGCCGCCTGTTCCCCGAGCCGCATCCCAGAACCTCAACACACAGCGCAACACACATCTACAGACTAGAAGATCTAGAAACAACAAGCGATAAAATTCAAATTCAGAAATACTTTATTTGTCCCAAAGGGAAAGTAAATGTCATAAAACATCACCATATGTGTAAGCATTAGAGTCCTGATACATGAAGGCAGAGATTCATGTTAATCTATGATAAAACGCTGAAATGTATGATATATTTTCCTCCTAAAATGCATCTGATTATCATGTTAAAGACCACAGGGAGTCACTTTTTATCTTTGTCTTAAGTTTGTTGTTTTTTTGTTCAGATGTGACTCATTAAAAATAAGCAATCAAGTTTGTTTGATCAAACAAAAACAGAAAAGTGGGGCTTACATTTTCATAGTGAGAGATCTTTTCCTCTCATTTGTGTTTTTGGTTAACAAAATAAGTCAAACTGTGTCATCATGCAGCTTCGCTTGCAGTGAAGCTTCATCACCAGCAGAGCAGAAATCTGCTTCATCTCTGCTGACAGAGTTTTATTTCAAATCAGCAGATCAGTCAGTCAAACGGCTAAAGGTTTCATTCTTTCAAACACAAGAGAGCAAACATTCATCCAGATTTCTGACATCAAACCACCACTTAATCAAATCCAACATGGTTTAGATTAGCTCAGAGACATTACACACACTTACATCAGTTTCCTTTAAAGCGTCTCACTGCATGTAGATATAATTAATGAACATGGGGGCCTTTTGTCCCAGGAGGAAATGAAAGAGTCTCTGCAATTCCAGAAATGCAACATGAAAACACACAACTGATGGGATTTTACTTCAACTCTTAGAGGGAGAAACAGAAACGATCAAAGAAAATCTTCAAATCTTGAACAGAAACTTTAGAGTTTCTGAAGCTTTCTGTTCAAAACTTAAACTGAATGTAAATTCACCTTTACTCAGAAATGCAATAAACTTAACCCAACATTGAACCTGACAGATCAGATTGTTACAGTTTGAGCCATTTTGCATCATTCTGCTGCTTGCCATGATTGGCAGGTTGTTCACATGTTTAGTTTATCAACTTCTTTGCTTCCTCCTGCAGATTATTCACCAATTTGGCTGCAGTCCATCAACATTGTGCAAACAACTAAATTATTCCTCTAAACCAAACGTGACCTTAACAAGCTATTAACTGTGACGCTGACACAGTTGCATGTCATGACCTGTTACATCAAAAACAGACGCCCCATTCCTAAAACCCCCTAAAAGCCCCAAAAAGCCCCTAAAAACCCCTAAAAGCCCCTAAAAACCCCTGAAAACTCCTAAAAACCCCTAAAAGCCCCTAAAAGCCCCATTCTGCTCCTCCTGTCTGCACTTCCTGACAGATTCCCTCATGTATTTCTATCATGTTTACGTCCAGATAGAAATAAAATAATGACTGACAAGCAGCTAATTTTTGTGAACTGTGTGTGTGTGTGTGTGTGTGTGTGTGTGTGTGTGTGTGTGTGTGTGTGTGTGTGTGCGTGTGTGTGTGTGTGTGTGTGTGAACATACCGACGGCCAAATTAGCGATGAAGAAGTTGGTGACGGTCCTCAGAGTCTTGAAGCGATAGATGACGTAGATGACCAGCGAGTTTCCCAGAACGCCCAGCCCAATGATGGTGCTGTAGGCCAAGATCAGCACCACCTTCAAACAAACCAAAGCAGCAGCTGTCACACATATTCACGCTAATGTGAAGTGAAATGTGACCTTTGACCTTTCCTTTGCTCCAATTAAAGATCGGGGCTGTTCTGGGAATAGTACCTGGACGCTCAGCAGTCGGATGGGGTCTTCTGGAAAATTCACCCCCTCGAATCCGGCTGGCAGAACCGGGGGGAGGATGCCGATGTTTGGGGGGTAGTCATGGTAACCCAGGTTGTTGGGGTCGCTGTCAGGCGGGGGCAGGAAGTGGAGCTCCTCCTGCGTGGCGTTGACTTCAGCGAAAGCCTCCATGTCCGGTCACACGCGTCCGGCCAGCAGCTCCATGTCACTGCAGCTCGCTGCGCCTGCTGGACGGAGGAGGAGGAGATAAATGACGGGTAAACGGCTCTATTTGCAGCCCAGGCTCTGATCGGGGTAATTACTGATGAAGGATACTCTCAGGGTTTTCAAGAGGCACTTGGGAGAATTTGTTCAGCTCGGCTGTATTTGTGGCTATTGACGTGTTATGAAAAAGACTCAGTCGCCGCTGATGCTCTTTGCATCTGAAGAGGCAAAGCACACGACTCTCTGCATGCAGATGATTCTGGGCTGAAGTGGATCATAATTAGTGACGGCGGAATCAGGTGACTGAGAGCGACAGGAGCCTCTTCCTGGATTAAATACTCCACTAAATTACCAAGCGGTTCACACTTCACACCACGGAGCGTTCAGAAAACTTCACTGCACGTTTTAATTCGTCCTTTCGGTCCAGTCTGCGATCATTACCGTCTGTTTTCATATCATATCTTTGTTTTCTGCTCTTCTCATCTCAGAGTGTGACTCAAAACTGCATCTTATTAATAAATGAACTCTGATCTGCATGATGATTAAATCAGATTAACATGCATCCAGTTCAGTTCAGAACATTTTAGTGAACATTTCATGTTTCTGATTTAAAAATACAAACTGAAAAATATGTTTTTTTTTCTTATTATTTAAATTTCCCTTTCATGAATAATTTCCATCATATTTTTCTAAAATTATTCAGCTGGATTAGATCCAGCAGTAAATCGAACCTTTAGCTTTAAGCCATCACTGCCTGCAAGAGTCAATTTATGAACAATTACAGGTAAAAACATGTTTGATAAACATAAATGTAGGAGTTTAGTATGGAAGCCCGTTTCTGCCACTCTGCAAAATAACACATTTCAGTATAAGTGGGCAGAACTGCTTCCTGCTGGTGGAGTTTCAACACGGTAGATGAAGTGAGGAATAAATTTAAAAAGTACAAACACGGCGAAAAAAATAAATTTCATTAAAAAATGTTCAGTTTTTTGTTTATAAATGATTCCAGAATGTGAAACATTTTTACTACATGAACTAATCAGACACAGAATTAAATGTCAATTTGAATAAAAATCCAAATTTTGTGAAAAATACAGAAAGGTGAGTGGAAGGAGAAAGTGCAGCGGCATCCACTATCTATGTTTGTACTGAATGAAAACCATTATTGCCAAGGAAAACTCTTTGCTACAAATTAGTCGGATGGTTTTGGATTATCACTGATCTGATCAGATTATGTGCAGGTTGTTCCTCTCGGTCATCATTTCAGCAATGAAAACGAGAAATCCTGCATTAGAGTGAGCGTTCTCCAGCTCATCTACACTTCCAGATCCCAGATTATCTGCTGAGGTCGTGTGAGCGATAATCTGATATTCCATGTTGCTTTCTAGGTCAACGGATTAAGAACAGAACAGGTAGATTTGACCCGTTTCATTGTTCACGTGCATTGGAAATAAAAACAAGAAAGAAATGGGTCTCATCTTTAAAAACCAGCAACAGAACTGGTTTGACATTCCAGTCAATAATCTGTTTCTGCCAAATCAATCTGAAGGATTATTGAACCGAAGTTTCAGAACAAAGTTCAGCCGTTTGTGATTTTCCTTTGAAACATAAAACCTCATTTTTCTGGGACAAGATGTTTTAGGGCTTCTGTCACTTTAAATCCAAATAAGCTTCATTCAGCGCTTACACTCGCATGTGAAAATGGCTGGAAACCACAAATATACAACTGGCCACTTTGAAAAGCAGAAGTGGAGCCTCCTGCACAACCAGCCAGAATGCAGAAAGTGGTTTCTGGATGGTAAGCCAACAACATAACACTTTGTCTTTTGCAGCAGCCATTGTACAGAGAATACAACTGTGACACCAGCTGACCAAATGTGCTGGACCTCAGCTTGGGTTGCTAGGTACCAGGGAAGAGCCGCTGATTTGTGACGTTTCATTTTCAAGACCCCAGAAAATAGAAAGTTTTTGCCAAAAACCAGCTGGGTGTTTTATTTTTTCTAGAGGCAGAAAAGATGTTAATGGAAGCAGAAACAAGCGAAACATGAATTTTTCCTTAAAACTTGAGGATAAATACTTCAGCTACAAACACAATGACACGGAGCTCACAGCCAAATTCACTCCAAATTAGCTAAAGGGCAACAGAGTCAACGCTTTGGAGAAAACAGCATTCAGTTTTCTCCAGGTGAAGTCGGCCTGTTATTGATTGATCAGGCTAATATTGATTGATCAGGCTAATATTGAAAAGCGGAGCAGCAGCCGCTCTGTGCTCAGTTCAGTTTCACGTCTTCTTTAAGTGACTGAACGCTGGGAACTGGCTCTAAACTCTCCGGTTTAGCGGCGCCCGGCGGCGTCTCAGCGGATCTCTGAGACTCGATGAGGCAGAGCAACAGCAGATGGCGGCCATACTGGGCTGCTCCCCCCAGGCTGCTAACATCCACAAAGAAAACACAAACAAGGCTTTAAATAAGCTTCTACTGACGATCAGCCTGGAGGCCGGGGGAAAGACACCGCAAAGATTCGGGGGATTTACTCAGCAAACACAGAAACCGTTAACGAGTGAACTCTGCAGCAAAGATTAACGTCCAACGAACCACGGAGCAAAGAGAGACTCCAGCTCGACGTGACGATCTGATGCTCAGGGGACTTAAGAGGGAAAGAAGCAGCCAAGTGACAAAAGCAGATCTGGATTGCTCAAAGACGGAAAGACACGAATGCATCTGATAAGATGGTAATAAGCAACTGAAATCCATCAATCTGGAAACGGACAAGTTGGGCAGGAAACAGCTAAAATTTAAAAAACGACCTGCAAACCTGATTCTGTTGCACCAGTTCATGTCAAAATGTTTGTTTGGAGAAGTTAGAAATCGAACATCATTGATCCGAGTCGTTTAAACACTGATTCAACCAAATGTAAAGAATAAAACCCAAAGTTTTCACATCTTAGGTTGTCGCTAATCACAATAATTTCCAGGATAATTTATCATCCAGTAAAATCTGTAATTGTATCAGATCAATATTTTAATAATATTGAAATATTAGTGGCATCCAGTTTTCACTCAGCGGTTTGCAGCGTTGGATTAGACAAGAAATGAAAAATATTTTAATAAGACATTTTAACTGATCCTCCTTTACGTCTCTTTAGTTTTTCAAATCTAATCTTTAATCAGAATCAACCATCTTGAATCAACTGTATGTAAACTTCTGGATCTGAATATTTTCATTGTTTTAAATCTTTAACCAGATAAAAACTCAATGACAACACTTCTTTCACAAGAGAGAACCGGCCGAAATAATAATAATAATAATAATAATAATAATAATAAAGATAAATAGACAAAAACAGACATAAAATGCGAACAATTTGTAAATGTTTCTTCTTAAATAAATCAGGTCTGTAGTTACATAAGAGCAGAAGTTAAAGGATTTTTCACGCTTGGCAGTAAAGCAGATGAAGTGTTGGTCCTGGACGGGTCGGTGTTCTGACCCGCTGCAGCAGAACCAACTGGCCTCTTCAGACCATTTGTTGCCTCAAACGTTAATCTGCAGGTTACAAGTGGGAGCAAAGCTTTTAACAGTCGCCTGCACGTACAGATGTGACCTCTCTGATTGGCTGCTGCGCAATGTAGGCCAGATAAGACCTCCGCACACACACACACACACACACACGCACACACACACACACACACGCATACACACACACACGCATACACACACACACACACACACACACGCAGGGCATCATTAAGATGAATGCGGCCGCGCTGGCAGACGAGCCCACGTGGGATTAAACCTCCCATCCAGCCGCTTCACTGAGCAAGTTGTCTGAGGGCGTTGAGCTCGCGCTCGGCTGACGGATCAGTGGCGGCGCCCAAATCGCCACGAAAAGCAGCAAAGTCACTTTTACAGGCTTCCTGTTTATAAATAGAAACAGAAAAAATAAAACATCCTCCTACGTATGGAGACATGTTCAGGTTTTTACCGGGTTTTCAATAACTGGGTTTTTATTTTAATTAGTTAAAACATAAACAAAATCAAAATGTAATTATTTATATCAGGAAATGATATTTTAAAGGCCTCTTTAATAAACCGCCTTCTGGCATAAATTCATCAAGGTGTCGTAAACCTCTCTATTGAATAATTATCATCCATTAATGATTCAAAGTTTGTAAAAATGTGACTCAGTCGTTCAGGTGTGAGAATAAAACCTAGAATCAGATGCAGAAACATTTCGCTGCAAGCAGCTGTCAGACCTTCAGCTTTTCTCTTCATGTTCAAACCGTTTGTTTCTTTTGAGAATCAGATATTTTCTCCATTCTGCCGTCAGCTGCTTCCACCAGCAGAGCCCCAGTTCTCCCAGTTTGACCCGAACTCAGGCTGACGCTTCGGTCGGTGGCAGCTCGGCCTCCTGAGTCGCTTCTTTCAGGAACATTAAACATTAAAGCTGCATCGACATGAGGGAGCAGAATCACAGCCTGATGTTTGAGCTTCATGTTCTGCTTCTTACAAACCCTCTGAGTGCAGCGGAGAGTCGAACCGAAGAGTCCAGAAAGGCGGGGGGTTGAAGTCAACCTGACATTCCTCAGAATAACAGAGTCTCTCTGCTGTTTGAGTCACAGTATGAATTATTTTGACCTTGTTAAAGCAGAATACATTTAAACTGGATTTACTTCAGGCTGTCTTGTCTTTACAATTCAATTTCTTCCCATTTCTGACAACCAGTCAATAGGAAATCCCTAAATTAAAGAGTTATCCTTCATTATTTATTTTAGAAAAGACACATCAATGTTTCAAAGCGCAGGTCAAGGGTCATTTCAGGGACTGAATGATTTCGTGTCATTTGTGTTTCAGGATGATATTCTTACAGATAAACTAAATTTATTTAAAAAGAGAAGAAAAGAAACAATATAATATAATATAATATAATATAATATAATATAATATAATATAATATAATATAATATAATATAATATATAAAATAATATAATAAATTACAGTTTTGTAAAAACTGAACTTCTGCTCTAATATAAAAACCCTGAACTCATTTTTCTTCTTTTCACTTTGAAACTTGAACTTGTGTGAAAAAGTCTCATTTTCTTACATTTTAACACTAAAACGTCTCAGATTATTTCATCATTTGTTGCATCTTCCCCTGAATGAATTGTTCTATTGGTTGAAGTTCATCTATTGAAGCGTCAGGATTTTCTGGCCTTTGATCCAAGTTTCCATTTTAACTGTTGGACTGAAGACGAGGAATGAAAAAATAATAAAGGGTGAAAAGTGAGGACATGAATCCCTCTGCTTAAACTAATTCATTGTCATTCTGAGCTCCTGAGTCTTCAGTGATAACAGGAAATGACATTTTATCCGTTCAGAAAGCAAAGCTGCTGCAGGAACAAAGTCTGCACAAAAAGAGGAAACAGTTTCAAACTTCAGAGGATTCATTTCCCAACAAAAGCCTGGCGAGTTTTAAGCCTCTTTTTGAGAGTCAGCGCTAGAGCTACAGGCTGCAAACATAATCCCCCAAACCAGAACCGCTGCTGCTAATGTTTCCTCTGGATGAAAGTCTCTAATATAAACTAATGTGACTTCGCTTAACGGCTCCGTCTCTCCTCACCTTAACGTTTCCTCCACAACAAATCCTCTAAATGCTTTTCTCCTGCTAATCCTCTCCTCTCACCTCGTACGCTTGTTGATTTTGACTCCAGTTATCTCCTGAAACCAATAAGCATTTCTTCTGATTCTCACAGAGCAAACAGACGGTCGGCTTCATTAGTTTGGCTCAAGTGTCTCCACAGACTCTCAGCAGATGGTGGATCTGGTCAGATTTGCTGCGGACGATTATTTCTTCGCTCGAGCTTTACGGGGTCAAACCGAGGAGATGACCTCATAGTGACTCATCATGACGAGACCATGGAGCGACGCAGAGCCAACAAACCGTCTGCGGCTGGTTCTGCAGGCCAAATTATTTGGATTCTGCATGGAAGAAAGAGCCTCCAATTATCACTTCGGTTTTCAGCAGAACAAAACGCTGAAAAATTAAACAAAATGGCTAAACTGGAATCAGCTTCAGTAAATCCTGCTTGGACTCTGTTCTACTTCCAGCATGGAAAACAAACATTTCCTCACTCTGTGGTGTCGTGCAATACTTTTGCATTATGTTTTGCTGAAGGAAGAATCCAAATCCTAAAATCAGGACTCAGAACAAGATGCTTGAACTGGAAAGAGGTTTTGCTTCAGATAAAGATGATTCTTCTGGACAGATGAGTCAAAAGCTGAATCATTTGAACCAGAACAGAGGAAATGTTTGGCAAAACCAGACAGCATTCTAGTATGAAGCACGGAGGAGGAAGAGTGATGCTTAGGCAATGTTTTGCTGTATCAGAAAATCTGCCGGGAAATCTACATTAAAATTAAAACTGAAGCGGAGCTGGAATCACTGGAAGTGACCCAAAACAAACTGGTAACAAAGAGCTAAAAATGAAGATGAGGGAATCAAAGGTCAGAGGTCAGACCTTGACCTCATGAGATCTTGTCTAAGGATTGGAAACAGACTGAACATGAAAAAAAACTCTTGCAACATTTCTCAGTTTGATTAGAAGCTGAAAATCAAAGTGACTTTCCTGGAAATAAACTTCTGATGGAAGAAAGTTTTAATCTCAGAGGTTTTTATTCCGAAGACGAATCTTTCAAAAATGGAAACACTGAGAGTCAGACATGACCTTCCTGTTTCCACCCACATTCATTTTATTCTTACAAAAGTCTAAGAAATCAGTTTGCCTGAAGCTGCAGAAGAGAAACGAGTTTCATGCAGGCTGGTTCAGTTTTTCCTGAACTAAACCAGAAACGACTGAAGCATCAAACGAATGAAAGTCGCTCTTCTCATTTGAAATCCTTTCGCTTTAAAACGGAGCTTTCTGTTGGTCAAAACTCTTTCAGGAACTTTTACAGCTCCTGAAAATAAACCCGGCAGAGACTTATGAGCATAATTACTGGATGAAGTGTGGAGTCACTGCTAATAAGCCAATTAAAGAAGAGCAGAAAAGCCTCGTTAAATAAACTGAGACGTTTCATCTCCACTGACTGAATAAAAACAGAGAGAAGGAAATGATTTCAGTCCAAGTTAAACTTCTGAAAACAGTCACAACAATTTCCATCAAAGATTGGTTTCAACAAACATGCACTTTATTTACACTGAACTGTTAAATAGCATTTAACTGCATTGTGTTTGTGTGGCAGCAGCTATAAGAGGTCAAACACGGAGCTGCTTGGTCAAGTAGGAATTTATTATTATTATTTACCTTTAATTCACAGAAAACCATCGTAAATAAATCAGCAAGAAGATTCTTCAATTCACAAAACTGACAAGTAATTCCTGTTCAAAATCGGTAAGAATATCCTGAAAGATGTTTGATGACTACAGCGATTTAACGCCATGTTGTTCTGCAACAAGACGAAGCAGAAAACTAAGTTTAGTAAAACTAAAATGAGTTTTAACTAGAGAATATCAAAACACAGCCTTATAATTAAAAATGTCCCAATGATGGAGTCCAAGGCCGTCTATATGTAGCCTGCATTTATTCTGCATTTATTCTAACAAAAGAGGAATTAAGTTGGTTAACATCAGTCCAGCAGCTTCTGTCTGCAGTAGTTACATAAAATGCAATAAATATTCCTGAGCTAGCAGCGGCTGCTAGCAGCTAGCAGCGGCGGCTAGCGGCGGCTAGCGGCGGCTAGCGGCGGCTAGCGGCGGCTAGCGGCGGCTGTAAAATTAAACATAGCTAAAATGGACGACATTAATAACGGTTAAAAACATAAACAAAACAGCAGAATTACTCATGAAACACGATATGATTAAATGTTTCTAGAGTTAATACCTGTAAAGGAAACGCAGAGCTGATCCACATTGAGCAAATGAAGAGAATTGCTTGAACACACCGCCACCTGGTGGTCAGGTAGTTTCCAAATCAAACATTGTTCAGACAGTAAAGCATTGTGAAGCTTTTTTATTACAGCTTCATGATGAACTGAACCAAATGTTGTAGAGAGACTGATGAAGAGATTCAGAGTGCTGCTTATTGTCCAAAGTGGTTAATAAAATCATGACCAACTTTTAGGACTGGAGTTACATTCTGGAAAACCAGTTGGTGCGTAACTTTCAGCTAAACTCATTGCAAATGAAATCATTGACCTCCCAGCCGTCGCTCTTCAAACCGAACCACAGCAGCTCGTTCTGGCACCAACTGCGAATCAGGACAATGGATCGTCCTAATGAGAGCCTGGCTGGCCCAGTCAAAGGGTTCATCTGGATTCTAATCAATGATGGAGCTAATTCCCAGTTGACCCAGTTTTAAATGAGAATCGGTAATTTAGCGCAGAATGTTTGGAATCGTCGCAGTCGCTGGGACTCCTGCGGAGAGGTGATGATGCGGTGAGCCGGGCCCCGGAGCGCCGTCCTATCAGCCAACAGCAACAAGCTGCTGGGAGGCTTTTCCATGAGGAACTCAACTTTCATTAACATTTACACCAATCAGAAGCAACAAGCTGTGAAATGACAGGAACTGTTTGTTTGCTTTTGTTCCTTCATGCCAAACTGATCCGGTGCCATGATGAGTTTTTGTTTTGAGAACATTTTGTTTTAGTTTGAGGCGTTTGGATTATTTCCTCCTGTAATTAAGAACCTGTTTGGTTTGTGTTGGTTTCTCATTTTTGGTATTTTAATCTGCAGATTTTTTCTAATTGATGTTTTTTTTTCTTCTCTCTGATGAAGCTGCAATAACAGATGATGATTTTGTTTACACCTTCCATGTAAATCTGCTCTTCATCTTAGAAAACAAGATGAACATCATAAAAACACCCTGAGTCATGCGATAGTTATTATGTCGACTATTTTGGAAACTAAGAGGTCTTTGTCTCTTACAGAAGGTCAGTTTTTTTATTTATTTACTTAGTTTTCACATTTCACAAAATTAATAATAAAAAGAAAAACAAAACGTCCCTCCACCACATTTCCTGTGTGAGGAAATTATGTTTGTCACCATTTTTACCCTGATTACAAATTAAAAGTCCAATGGCCCCCTGTGGCTCCCCCCTGCTCTCACACAGGACGCCTCGCCATCAGCATCGACCGCTGAACAAACGCAGAATCCATAACCACAGAGGTCAACTCCTGTTAAATCTGACAGGGAAGAACCTCTCTGGGAGAAATATCTGAGCGGGGCCAACCGGCAGGGGCCCCAAGACAAAAAGCAAAGGGGGTCAGAGGATCATCGTCTGCAGCCTGCTGCGTCAGGCCTCTGTGGGCCGAGTGTAATCACATCTGCAGCAGCGAAACGGGACCGATCCCCTCCGAGAGCGGCTCATTAGGAGGATTTAATGAAATCGCATCAGCGTGCATCGTTCAGAGCCGCCGGACCAGAGGATGCAGATCCACTTCAGCTCAGATTAGTCCGGTGGAGCCAGCGCTCTGCACGGAGAGCTGGAAACCTCTGCAGCAAGGAAACGCTGGCAGCACAACATGATGGAGTTAAAACATTCATGAGCAAAGTGTCCAATTATGTCACTAAAGAGGAAAAGAATCTCTCTGGTTCTGTTTTGGTCTCATAACTGCATCAGAAGGTAACAGATCAGGTTTGTTTTAAAACATCCAACCGGCAACCCGACGACCCGGCAACCCGACGACCCGGCGACCCGGCAACCAGACGACCCGACGACCCGGCAACCCGACGACCCGGCAACCCGACGACCCGACGTTCCTCCAGAACCGACCAGAGGAAGCAATAAAGAAAAAATAGAAATAAAACAGCTTTAAAAAGGATCATGATAAAATTGGTGGTTTTTAAAAAATAAATTATATCTTTAGAAAAATTATAAAAATAATTGCTTTAAAAAAATTATTGATACCTTTAAAAAATAACCAAGATTATATATTTAAAAAACATTTAAGTTCAGTCTGAAGTCTGACAGAGTGAAGATGATCAATATGTGGTTTCAAAAAGCCTGGATCAGACGAAGCGTCTCTGTGACGTCAGCAGCACCAGCAGCACACAGGCCCAGACGGGGTGAAGGGTCACACTGGGAACCAGCTACAGAGGACTGGAAATGACCTCTGGGTTCACAGCGACTCCAGCCTTCAACACAAATCACATTCCTGCTCACAGATTCCTCCATGGTTCTGCTCTGTGACCTTCTTTAAGACGAAGGCTCATATTTCAGCCTCCAGGCTGCTTTACAGAATAACTTTGGTTCCTTTCAGGATGAAGCCTGAACTCAGAGGAAATGAAAACAAAGAGCCATCCTACAGAAACGCCAGAAAGCGCGATCGATCGATGAATCGATCAGCTGCGCCTCCTGCTGTTTCTGCTAAATGAACAGCCAATTAAAAACAAGCAGGTGAATCCAATAAAAGGTTCTGGATGCGGCGGCGTCCCGCTCCAGACGGCTCATATTAGCGTCTGCGGCTCAGAATCTGTGATTTCAAATGCCAAATTTATTCAAATGTCAGAAAACAGCTGCAGGAGGAGAAACGATCGCTGACATTTTAATGCCACTGAGTAAATGACTCTGCTTTTTTCCTTTTACATTTTATTGGCACAGCTTGAAGTTCCAGGCATTCAGTAAATGGATGGTTTATCTAAGTCAATAAATAAGTTTCTTTTAAAAGAGCTTTATTCTGAAGTTAGTGATCAGAATGATCTGAACTGTTCATGGACCATCCTGGACAGTGACCTCACAAAGATGGCGGCCAGAACGCGGATGCTGCTTGCAGGATTATCTGGAGGTCCTGAGAGTTTTGAGGAGTTTTTGTTTGAGGCCTGAATGTTTTCAGTTTAGGAGCAGAAAGTTTGAATTTATTTCTAAAATGTTCTGATCTTTGGAAACTTGTCAGAACTAAAAGTTTCATTTTTATTATTCCACTGGTCAGATTTATGGGTTTTTCTACTCATACATTTTATTTGATCCTTTATGATGTTTAAACACTTTTACAAACAGAAAACCAATCTAATATTTAATAAAAATGCAGAAAATGGAAAAAGCAGAACCAAAGTTGTCAGGATCTGGTGTCTTTATGCCTCCAATTCTAAACCAGATTTAACAAGAAAAACAAAAAGACTTTTCTCTCATCAGTCGGCAGAATGTTTTGACAAGTCATAATTTCTATCAAAGCATTTCTTGGTGGACAGTCATTTTTCCTCTGGGATTATTTCTGAAGGACTTCCTGGATGAGTTTTATTGGCTTCATTTCTGGGAAGAATCACCACAAGTCCACATTTTCTCATGTGAGCAGCAGCAGTAGCAGCTGCAGCAGCAGTAGCAGCAGCGGTTGCAGCAGCAGCAGTAGCGGTTGCAGCAGCAGCAGTAGCGGTTGCAGCAGCAGCAGCGGCAGTAGCAGTAGCTGCAGCAGTAGCTGCAGCAGCAGCTTGGTTTATGGGCTCCTTTAACCTGCTTCATGTCATCAGACGGATCCTTTTTATGCTGTTTCTTCCTGAAGTTTTGCATATCCAACATCGAACTACAAACTCAAACTTTATTTTTGTCTTAAATGACAAACCAGAATACCTTAACACTCATTGGAAACCTTATTAGCTGTAGCTAACGTCTCAGGTTTCAGGTTACAGCCAATCAGAGCCCAGGAATATAAATGCAGCTCCTGGATTGGCTGGAATATTTTAAATATGCTCTATGAAAAACACTCTGAATATGTGAACATGTGGGATCTACTGCACTTTGTTCATGACTGTCACATATAAATTGTATAAATGTAGCATCAATGATGTGTTTAATGTCTTGCATTTGGCTTGGAATCCTGAAACCTGTTATTGATTGTTCAATACAAACCGCTAGCTTGTATAGCGAGCTAACGAATCCAGCTGATCATCATGGGCCCATGATGATCCAGCTGATCATCATGGGCCCATAATGATCCATAATGATCCAGCTGATCATCATGGGCCCATAATGATCCAGCTGATCATCATGGGCCCATAATGATGGGCGCATGATGACACTGAACTGCTGGGGATTTTTCTGTGTAATCAAAGCACAAGAGGAGAATCTGATATAATCCATTTGAGTGTCATTTCGGGTTTAAATCTCATTTAATTTGCAGAAAATGGATCCTAAACACTTTTTGTCAGAAAAGAAAAAAAACATTTTTAATGCAGTTTTTCAGTCTGTCACTTATTGAAGTCCATAAAATCTGTAAGATATAATTTCTTTGAATCAGAAATCGGATCTCATTGGGCAGAAAAAGATGTTATTGTTGTGAACACAGCTTGTCTAAAAGAACTAAACTTTCAAAATGACTCAATGATTCAGGCTGAATGCGCTGCGGCGCTGCGGCGTTTCTGGTGCAACACCTGGCCGGCTGCTGCAGGCCTGGCAGCGTTTCTGATGAAGCTAGTGACAGAAATCAGTTTGGAGAGGAACAAGAGGAACAGGAGGAACAAGAGGAACAGGAGGAACAAGAGGAAAAAGGAGGAACAAGAGGAACAAGAGGAACAGGAGGAACAAGAGGAACAAGAGGAACAGGAGGAACAGGAGGAACAGGAGGAACAAGAGGAACAGGAGGAACAGGAGGAACAGGAGGAACAAGAGGAACAGGAGGAACAGGACGGTATTGTACAGTGCAATACTAACACAGGAGGAAGGTGGGAAGCAGAAATAAAATAGTTTCCCGGCCAAACGGGAAACTTTAAGGTTGATTAATGCACAAATCATGGAATTCAAAGTTTGTTCCAGAAGCTAATTAGGGTCCATGTAATAATGTTGCTTTCCCAGACATCACAGAACAAATAAGTGACTCTGCTTGAGGTTATTTAGCGACTTAATGAGGAGGGTTTGACCTGCAGGCTGTGATGAGCAGCAAAAACATCTTAAATCTCACAGTCTGTGCTCCAAACGCTCGGCTCAGTGACACGCGCCGCAGCCAGGCCTCGCTCTGCTCTCTGGGACAAAAATAGAGGTGCTGGAAGTTACAGAGGAGAGAGAAAAAAATGGAGTGATGAATAAATCAGCAGACAGAGAGGCAGATTTAAATGAAGACAGAAAGAGAATGCATTAGAGAGGGACAGAGACGTTCCAGGAGAGAAGTGTAAATAAAAGGAGCATGTTGAACATTAATCAGCTCAGCAGGCCGAGGGATTTTTTTTAGCTGTAAAGGTATGAAAAGAGAAGATGAAATATTCAGAGGTTAAAAGCAGAGTAATCTTCCTACTGTCAGACTTACTGTCAGTGGTAAAGCAGCAGATTTACTGCTTCATGTTTTCCCTGCTTCTACAGGACAGACAGACAGACACAGACAGACAGACAGACAGGCGACAACCTGGACGGTGAATCGGCCTGCAGGTTCAGACTGATAGCTGCGCGCCATGTTTCCATTAAAAAGCTCAGATCAAACCTCATTTGTGGAGTTTCTGTCGAATTCATTGAACATAAATATCGTCTGACACCAGAAAGTAAACGGATGTCAAAGTTTTTCTTCCTAACCGGGAGCCGAGTGGAGATTTAAAACCCGAAATGGACAGACGGCAGAACGCGGCGCACAGCCCAGACAGGAAGCCACTTCCACCAAACCACAGGAAGTTCATGGATAACGGAGGAAATTATTTATCCCACATCCCAATGAATATTTTACTGCACACGTTGGAGCGGATATTTCTCAGAGCTGAACTCTTAATGAAAACCTTCACAACAAATCAGGTGCAACACCAAAGGTTGAGTTTTGGACTCTATTGCCAAAAAGTTGCTCAACTGCACAAGTTGGAATTACGAAAAATTATTTTGCTTAATAGAAACAACAAAATTCTGAGATTTTCAACGTAAAGTTTTTACATCAGACTGAAGTGGTTTTCCAGTTGCATCCAAATGGGTTTCTTTAAAAAAAAATGCAGTGGAAACACTTTTCACATCACAAGAGTCGCATGATGAACAACCGGATGTTGCTACTGGCAGAAACGACGAAGAAGACGACAGGAAGAAGATGCTGTCGCATGTTTTTAATAACTTATTCCTGTGTGGCTTTAATTGTGTTTATTATTTAATGGAAACACCACAATTACAAAATTGTGTTGGTTTTTTTCAACATTATCAGAACATCTATAAATGTTCCACACATTTGTGATGGGAAAGCAGCTCATTGGGTTCATTTCTGCTGGAGTCTCAGGGGAGGACAGGAGCTTCATCTGCCTGCTTTGTTGTAGAAATTAAATGAAATTATCAATAAATCTCTGTGTTTCTGTCCCAACCTTCACATTCAGTCAGATGCTCAGGCAAAAACTGAACACAAGTGGATAAAATTAGCTTCTTCTGCAGAGCGGTTAGAGTGGAAAGGTGATACAAAGTGATGAGGTTGAACAGGTTAAGGCTTCCTACTGGCTCCCCCTGCAGGCCACCTGCTGACGGTTCGTGTTGCTGCGCTGCATCAAAGCTGAGATGGACTGAAGTGAAATTAATTGGAGGAAGGAGGGAGAGCAGGCGTGACGCAGCACGCTCACTGCAAATGTCAACACAGGCCGGCAGGTAAACGGCTTGGAGCTCCGCTCAGCCGGGTCCAAACGGATCAGCGAGCGCCGGCTCAGATTTCATACAATATGTATGAAGAGGCGCAAAGACAGGAGCAGATTTACTCATCAAAACCAATCTGTATCAAACCCAAACCAATCAAAAACCTTCAAACCGTCCAGAATCTGGACGGTTTTCAACAGAACCATAATGCACTGTAAAAAAATCCTGTCATAATAATAATAATAATAATAATAATAATAATAATAATAATAATAATAATAACTCTTTCTCAAAGATCAGTTACTTTAAATTCTAATGAACTTTTAACACTGGAGCTAGAAGACATTTTAAATATCGAAATAAACAAACTAACAAATAAAATGAATCATGACAAAACTGTCCTTCAGTAAACGAGTCAGTTGAGACCAAAACACCAAACTGGAGACTTTTATCATCCAGTTTTGGGTAAAAATAAAAAATAAATCGTGCAAATGGAATTTATCATGTTTGTTTTCATTTATCATGTGATCAATTGATTTAGTGCTTATTGAACACAGATCCTTCCTTTCTTGCCATGTGTCTGTAAACTCCTAGATCACGTTAAAACATTCAGACACTCTGGCGGTTTAAGATCCGCTGACTGCAAAGTATTTCCTCCAAATTGAATTATGAAGCGTATTTATGGGGTAGAAACTGTCACAGAAACACGCTGAGAACTGAACATGAAGACCCAGAACCCTGAGGGTGGAAACCTGAACAAATGGGCTGAGAGCATCAATAAAAAAGGAAAACATCTTTAACCTACATTTACCGGGCCGGGCAGCCAAACAACAGAGCCATTGGCCATCTGGCTAATAGAGCACTCATGACCTCCCTGAAACTGGGTGGTAATAGGCTGTTGATAAGGAGACAAACAAGGCATTTTATGGCTTTATGCTCCGACCAAATTGTCCGTAACCTCGATCACAAAATCGGCTTTAATTAATTCCCCTGATAGATGGAGGAGGAGCGGGAAGATTGGTGCAGCAAGAATTAATGCGAGGCTGAGGAGAGGACAAGATAACAGATAGGCGGGTCATAAATGAGAAAGGGAGAGAATTTGATGAAGTGCAAATGTTGAGCAGGTGAGTCATCCCAGTTCCCTGCTGCATGTTTGACCTGTGTGCAACTGGAAACCATTTACTGACAGCATGTGTTGCTCTTTCTCCGCTGAAAGAGACGCAGAAAGAGAAAAGGTTGAAGCAGAAGGTGAAGCTGCACAGCCTGAATAAATTGGGCTCTTTGTGTCGGCTGGACATTAAACGTGACCTGAATTAACCCTTCCTTTACCCTTCCACCTCGTTTCCAGCTCTGGGTTCGCTGTGACTGACGACACGCTCTGATTACGCAACAAGTGGTGTAAACTTTTTGAAGAACATTCAAAGCAGTGGAGGCCAGCAGCCGCTCCACCATCGATGGCTCAAATTAGGCAAAACGTCAGTCAAACTTCTCATCATCTGCACAACAAGGAAATAGTTCCACTCAGGATTTATCACTGATGCTGATATGCTGATATCAAACCTGGTTTTTGTTGCCAACTTTGAAAGCAAAAGTGATTCCAGGAACGATGGAGGATTCGGCTGAATGTCAAATAAAAAGCCAAAGTAAATTTACACTAAAAACTGTGAAATTGTTCCCATATTCACAGCATGAATCTTTAATATTCTGTGGCTTCACAAGATGAAAAGGTGCAAGAAAAGCATTACAATTTTCCAAAATTAAGACCTGAGGACTGAACACCTGAGCCAGGTGTGAACGCCTGAGTCGACTCTCCGCCGGAAACAGATGAAGCAAACTGAAGAAAAACTTCAACCTGAGAAAAAGATTCAACCTGAGAAAAAGATTCAACCTGAGAAAAAACTTCAACCTGAGAAAAAACTTCAACCTGAGAGGCTTCAGGCTCCAACTCTCCACTGCAACCACATCATTCTCCACTTTCCTCCAGTTCTCTGGTTTTCTCTCCAGCTGACTTTCCTTTTTCGCTTGACAGTTTTCTGCGTTAGCGCCCCCTGCTGGTCCTGGATTCTGTGTTGCGTTTCTTAATTCCCAGTAAGAACGGATCAAGAAGAACCACTAAAGATGGTTTCCACCCAGTAAAGCCAGAAATATCTGCTTGGCTCCTTTCTCTAAGTGTGAATCCCATTAAACCAGCAAAACACAAAGATTCATCAACATCTTTAAGCATTTAAATAAAAAGTTGATATATTTAGCGCTTCCACAATCCCAGCAGTTTCCTAACTCCTAGTTTGAACATAATTCCCAAATCAGCGCTCCGACTTCAGACACGCAGCATTACTGTCGCTCCTGCTTTTACCTAATCCGCCTCGCTGGACGTTTTCCCTCCATGAGCCGACGGCCGACTCCTTCTCAGCCTCACTGATGCTATTAAAGCTGCTGCTAATAATAACAACATCAAAACATCAAGATGTAGCTGTGGTTAAAGCTGCTGCTGCTCTCTGAGAGCCAAAATACCAAACATCCCCAACTAATGTTGGTCTATAGTGCAAATATATCAGAACATTTTAAATAAACAAAATCATTCATTCCTTAATATTGATGAAAAAGTTCCAGTTCTATTAGCAGATTATGTCATTAATAACAAGATATTTTTCCCAGGTTCTATTTCATTAATATTAAGGAATTTTGACTTAAAATAAGTTCCTATATAAACATTTACTCATCAGTTCTTGTTTACATGTAGCTCCAGAAAATAGACCAACATTTGTTTATTAAAACCTAAATAATAAATTCCTGGAGGTTTTGCTGCTAATTAGTTAAAAAATATTCATATTTCGAGCTTTAATTAAATCAGGCCAGTCATTTTCAAGCTCTGACTGTTTCCAGCAGAAATTGGATGCTCTGAATTCTGACTCCCTGCATGTTTACTGTTTCTGTTTTCTGCACAGAAACAGTAAAAGGGTCAGAAATGAGAAAACTCTGACAGGAAAGCAGCAGACCTGAGTGACACTTTGTCATGTTGCAGCCACGCAGCGGCAGCCTGCTGCGTGACGGCGTTAGCACCGCTGATGCTGCGTGACGGCATTAGCACCGCTGATGCTGCCGACTACAAGCCTTCCACCCCCTGATGCCGCCGTGAACAGCAGCACAAACCGCTGCTGTTCAGAGGAAGATTACTGTGAGGGCTTGTCGTTTCTCAGAGTGGAGCTGATAAAGGAAAAGAAATGACTCGTTGTCTGCAGCTCGGAACCAAACAATCCAAGGACTGAAACAGGAAACACAAAGTTGCACAAATTTGCTTAATGTTCTGAAAAAACTCACATTTCCCAATAAAAAGTTTTGTGCCAGAATGAAGTGATTTTTCAGACAAATTAAAATTTAAAAAGTATTTTGTAAAGCTTCAATACTGGATGTTACTACTGGTAAAAACTACGAAGAATAAACAGGAAGTAGAATTAGGATGATGGTTTGGTTTATTTTTGTGCTTAGAAAAAGTTTTGACTTTTGTAAATCACTAAAACAAACATCAGTAGGCGGGCCTTGTCGATGCAACGCCTGAAAAAGACGCTGACGTCTCGTCTGATTGGCTGAATTATGAATATATACGTCTGTAACTGCAGAAATGGGCAGAGAATCTAAAAATTGTACTCAAGCAGAAGTAAAAAGTATTTTGTAAAAAGTATCCGCAAGTTCTGCGTAACTGATCAAATTAATAGTCATTTAATATTTAAGAGTTACATAATCTGACAGATTATTACGTTAAGTGGAAATTTAAATGACAATAAAAATATAAGTAACAAAAATAACAAAATCAGGAAAAATATATATTTTTTTCCAAATCAGTTTCATAAAACCTTATGAATCACAAACTGCAGTCTGGTGAATTTTTGGTTAAAACTTGTTTGTTCTTCATTCAGTAACTTAGTAAAAGTCCAAATATTTAATGAAAACACGGCAATTTAGAAACTGTTTGTGGTATTTTCAGCATTTGTAGGATTCTGAGAGGTTTGTGAATATTTCTAATGGAAATATTCCATTAGAATAGCCTGTTAGCCTGTTAAATCAGTCTGAATGGTTGGACTGCAGGGAACAACCGTTGGGTTTCTCTGAGCCGCTGCGTTTGGAACCAGCAGAAACTGGAATCCTTCTGCGTTTCGCTCGATTTCCTGAGAGCCGCGGACGCCGTGTCAACGCCTCCTTTAAGGAAACAGTGAATTGTGTCCTGTGACGCGAGTAGACGGTGTTGACAGTTGGAGGACACTGAAACAGGAAGAAAAAGAAGACAGCCAGAGGAAAGAGGGCGATGAAGATAAGCCCTGATCTGGCTCCCTCCTCTTCATCACCATGCTAACAGGCTAGCAGCTACAGAGAACTAATCCTCATATCTGATCTTTCTCTCTCTTTGTCTTCCCTTGTTGTGTTTGTCGTGAGCCTGAGAGGATGAATACCCAGGCGTCCAAATGCGCCGCGGCCTTCAACATATGATGAAACAGAAACCAAATAAAAAACTCCAGAGAATCTTTTAGACGCCGACTTTGACGGCAATATGTGTCGCTGTCGCCCGGAGGCAGCCATCGTGGTGACGGGCTGGTGACGGTGTCTGCGGGGCCACGTGCCCTCAGGGTCAGGCGCCCTCCGGGTCAGGCACCCTCAGGGCCGGGGGGCGGAGCTTCCCGCTGACTGACGGGAGATTGAGAAGTGGCAGGAGGGCGGGGCTAGAGCAGAAGCGTGGGGATGAAGCTCAGCTGCCAGCAGTCATCAGATCACTCTCGCTCTTTGTGTGTGTGTGTGTGTGTGTGTGTGTGCGTGTGTGTGTGTGTGTGCGTGTGTGTGTGTGTGTGTGTGTGTGTGTGTGTGTGTGTGTGTGTGTGTGTGTGCGTGTGTGTGTGTGTGTGCGTGTGTGGTGATAAAGCGCTCACACTGATCCCTGTGACTTTCACTCCCTGACATCTGTATCCCAGCTCCAGTGGTTACGTGGTGAAAGAACAGAAGTAAATAAATCTCAGTGCAGCCTCAGCTTCCCAGGCGTTGGGATGGAGATGTGTGTGTTGGTGTGTGTGTGTGTGTGTGTGTGTGCGTGTGTGTGTGTGGTGTGTGTCTGTGTGTGCGTGTGTGTTTGCGTGTGTGCGTGTGTGGTGATAAAGCGCTCACACTGATCCCTGTGACTTTCACTCCCTGACATCTGTATCCCAGCTCCAGTGGTTACGTGGTGAAAGAACAGAAGTAAATAAATCTCAGTGCAGCCTCAGCTTCCCAGGCGTTGGGATGGAGATGTGTGTGTTGGTGTGTGTGTTGGTGTGTGTGTTGGTATCTAACAACCCGCAGTGACAGAAGGAGGGTGGGGGGCTCCGGGGCCCTGCGGGACCCCAGCGCAGCAGGAGCGCTGCAGGCTTTCTCCTGATTATGTAACCATGTGAACAGATGCAGCGGCGGCTGCAGCAGCGGCTGCAGCCGCCGCTGCACCGCGCCGGAGGGCGACGGCGGTCCGGCAGGCCGGGGCGGCGCCGGTCACCAGTCGCTCTCTGATCCGTCACATGTCGGGCCTCTGGGTGGGAGAACACCTGGACACCTGGACACCTGGACACCTGGACACTGGAAGCCGCTACTTGTTTGTCACGTTTTGTTTTAGTTTAACAGCTGAAGTGTTGAAACAATAAAAGTAAATCATGTCCCTCAATTCTTTACTGTGTTTTAATAAAAAGAAAACATTTAAACAGTCGCCTGAGCGGCCATGATGCAATCTATCCAAAAGAATGTGCTGAGTCACTGGTTGCTATGACGATTCCCACCTTTTCTGGGACGGAGGAAGTTACTCTTTAACATCCATCCATAAATATAGAAATCTTCTCTGCACTGGACTGTAAACAGACTTTTTTCAGCAGATTTGGATTATTTGGATAAAATGAGACGTCAGGAATCAAACCGTCGCGTTTTGGGTGGATGCAGGTTTTATATTTTTATTTTAGCAGCGGTGCGAATCCATCTTCGCTGCGGTTCTGCTGGATTCCTGCGGCGGGTCGGTTTTACTCTCTGCTGCCGCGGCGCTTCGTCAACATGAGGACATCTCCCCGGTTTAGCTTCACTCCACTGGAGGCATTACAAGCTCCTCCTCCTTCCATCTCGCTGGTCTGCCGCACTATTAAGCTCCGCCCTCCATCAGCTGAGGGTCAAACTGGATCATATTGATCAATCTGTATGTTTGATTGGATGGAATCAAGTTTGTATTTCTGATTAAATGTTTGTTGTTCTATTTAAAGCCAGAAAAAACATTTTCTGTAAATGTTTTTTCATTTCATCTCAGATGGTGACCAGAAGAAATGATCACATGAACCTGCATCGCGACAAAATGGAGATCAAATTAAATAAACTTTCTGAATTGATTTGATGTTTACTATATTTAGAAAGCTTTAGATGCATTTCAGCCATTTTAAAAGGTGATTTTATGTTGTAGCTGAAAAATAGGCCAAAAATCGAAAGACAAGAACTTCATGCATTAAGACATTACTGATCATTAACGGTTAAACTGCATCACTGTTTATATCTACAGTCATGAACAATCGCTTTTATGGCTCCATTAAATTTTGGATTTTCCAGCCACAATTGTCTTGGTTGATCATTTATAGGTAACTAATGGGAAATTATCCACATTTTGCAGAATAAGCCCATTTTACAGCTCCTGCAGACTAGCGGCAGCAGGAAGCAGCAAACACCTGGAGGAACTGCATTTAATTTATTGTTTTAGCATTTTCAAAGCAGCTAAAGGTAACTGTTACTTGATCGTGCTATAAAATGTATAACTCTGCCGTTTAAAACACACCAACAGGTGAAGCTTCGTGTCCAAACATTTTCTGAACGACGTTTCTGTTCCAAACGACGAGCTTCACTTCCAAACTCCATCTCTGGACCTTTAGTGAAGCTGCTATCATTGTACCAGAAGTTAACATAAATCACTACAGTGATTTACATTACAGACTTTTATCTTTAAACCACAACAAGCATCAACAGGCGTCTTTATTTAGAGACATTTTCGCCTCTTAGCTGCACAGAGAAACAAAAAGACAACAGATCTGCGTGTTTTGTCTGTTTCCAGTCGATGCTGGTCAGAAGGTTTCCGCCGCCTGCACGATGCCTGCTTTGTCCTGAAAGCTGCTCAACCTGCAGCGTCTTTTACACAATCACAGGAATATCTGGAGTCCAAATCAACTCTCTTGGAAATTCAAACACTGCTAATTTAAAAAGTGTGAAACGGAGACGTTGACATTTCAAACCCGTTGACGAATGATTTCAAACTGTTTCCAGGTAATGTGTCTCTGATAAATGTCTGTTGGCTCGGCCGTCAGGGGAAATAACGCAGCACGTTAAGAAGCGCCAAGGATTTTTTCTTCCTCCGGCGCCTCAGGAGGTCAGTGCAACTGGGATTAAAGGCATTTTTCATGGGGAGACACAAGACGACTGCAAGTTCAAGTGCAGGGGATGAAAATCACTGCAAACCGACTGGAGGAAGAAAACTAACTCTATATTTCTGCCCTGACTGGCCCACCAGCAGGCTGGGCCAGAAATCCCTCATATTAAACTGAATAAATAATCAATGTGAGAGATTAATGGCTCCACAAAGCAAACCCAGCCTCAAGAAACCAGCTGCTGCTGCAGAAAAAGGTGGGAAGAAAAATGGCTTCCAGCCCAGAAACCAGCAGAAACTCTGCTTTCCAATCTGGATTTCCTCAGATTGTTGTTTATAATTATGAGATCAATTTCCAAATCAGATTAGGTCACAGATCAAGCAGCAGAATTACAAACCAAACCCAGAGTGAGCCGGAGCTGCTGGACAATAACCAGCAGATCCTCCCAGCTCTCAGGGACCAAGTCAGATCCAGGTGTGACTCCATCAGCGCCGCGCCTCATTACACCTGCGCTGACGTGATGCTTGGTGCGATAAGGAGCCGCAGGATGGAGCGGGAGCGCAGCCTCTCGGACGCGCTGCACCGCTCTGTCTCCAGCCGCGCAGCAGAGGCGACGCTCCAGCTGGAAGTGATGGCTTAATAATTAAACCGCAGCTCTTCTTATCTGGGAGCGGATAAGAGCAGCAGCAAACATCTCTGGCAATCGCAGCCTGTTGTTTCTCTCTCATTTAACAGCAAATCAGCTCTGGGTCCAGGCCTGCAGCTCCAGCTCTGCTCATTGTTTGCCCAGAACCCAGAGTCTGAACACAAACCGCAGCTTTGACTCCAACATACAGAAAACCTGCCTCCCAAAAAGCAACATACAATGAAACCATGAAGCCTGGAGATTCTCCCAATGACTGAACAACAGATTCACCTCCTCAACTTCTTGTTTCCAAGCTGAAATAAAATATCAGACATGGAAAAACACACTGGTAATAAAACTATTCATTAGAATGGCGTGACTGAAAAACAGCATCACACGATTCATCAGGTTTTCTTGATTTGGGGAGAAAAAATATTTCACCATCTTGTCTCAGCTGCAAAATATTAAAGATATTATATCTAAATAACACTTTTTTCAAATAAACAATGAAAACATATTTTATACTAATTACTTATGGTAATAAAATACCTGAAACGTTGAAGTGCCGACGCGGTTGCCTTGGTTACAACCTCTCCAAATTCAACGTTTAAGTAAAATATAACAACACATATTCCAGAAAAATGAGAAACTAAAACAAGTTTCATATTTAAATAAAATACAAACTTATGATTAAATGTTTCAAACCAAAAAATCCTAATTGATGGTTTTAACCTTTAAACGCTGAGATTTCAATCAAAACTAAATTTTTTAAAATATCTTGGATAAACTTTTGCTTTAATGTTTAATAAATATTTTATTGAATTTAAAGAAAAATCATCACAAGCTTCCAGGAAGCAGATTATATTTGTTTGTTTGCTGTAGGTGCATCACGCACGCGCTTTCTTTTTCTGCCGTGCACGCGCGCGCAGTCAAATACTCAGAAAACGCGCGTGCGCCCAAATTTCAGCACTTTGAACGTTTCAGCACCTCAGTGTGTCCGCGTGCATGCGTGTGTGCGTGTGTGTGTGTGTGTGTGTGTGGGGGTGTGTGTGTGTGTGTGTGTGTGTGTGTGTGTGTGTGTGCGTGTGTGTGTGTGTGTGTGCGTGTGCGTGCAGCTCGTGGTGCGGTGGCGCGCGGCACACTGACCTCCGCGTGTCTCCCGGGGCAGCCGCGCCGCGCTCCGCTGCCATCAGAAATCACAGGACAGGATGAGTTAAAATCCACGCGCGTCTCCCACTCAGTCCCAGTCGGTGTGACTTCCGCCGCGCGTTCCCTCCTTCATGTCCGTCTCCGGCTCCTCGTCCCGGACCTCAGGGCGCGCGGACTCACCCACCCACCGACCCACGCGGGGGGGAACCGGCCGCAGACAGGATGAAGTTGTGACTTAAACCATCCCCGCTGCTGCTGCTGCTGCTGCTGCCGCGGATTCGCCTCTGTCAGCTCTGGACACACAAACGCAACTGAAGCGCTTTTACGCACAGCGCGTCAGAGCCGAGGGGGAGGGGGAGGGGTTTGGTTCCGAGAGAGAGAGGAGAGGAAGAAGGGATGTTTCACTGAATGAACGGAGGGATGCAGGGGAATTTAATCAACTGTTCTGGGTGAAAATATTCAGCATAAGATAAAAACTGGAGTCAGAATATTTTCATTTCAGTTTCATCTGGTTCCAAATGAAACCCGGAACAGAACCGAACCGAACCCAGAACATGTGGAGCTGTTGTCCAGTTTCCTTGTGGCTCCATCCATCTTGGTTTGGAGCTCTGTATCCCTCAGCATGACGCAGCAACCACCATGTCAGGTTGATAAATGGTGCGTTCAGGTGATGCTCAGAGCAAATCCTTCTGCCATGAATTATGATTTATGGAAACCATCAGTGGTGAAATCCACAAATCTGATCAAATCTTTACTAACATCAAACTTTCACATTTGAACCAACAAACTGGATCCACTGAACTCACCATCCCCACAGTGGCGCATGGCGGTGGCAGTGTGATGCTGTGGAGAGGCTTTTCTTCAGGTCAATGACAGGATGGATAATGCTGCTAATTTTAGAATGGCCCAGTCAAAGTTCAGACTTGGTTCCAATTGGTGATCCATAAATACTTGATGATCTTCACAGATGTTCTCCATCCATCCAAAAACCAGAGCACAGAAACTTCAACTCTAATTCCTATAAAATCTTCATTTCTCCTCATAATTTTGTCCTTTCAGGAAAATAAACACCAACAAATAAAACGTTGCTCCTCCTGAGAGCGTCCGTCCGTCCGTCCATCTGTCCGTCCTGCTGAGTCTTTAGGAAGCTGTGAAGCTGTGAAGAGACCATCAACCTAAGAGCTCATTAGGATCTGATCAGATTAAACTCCCTTCACTTTATTTACATATTAAAAGAAAAAGAAAAATACCTATTTATGTATTAAATTGTGCCAAACGTTGCAGAATAATTGCACCTGAATTCAGGGTTTTTATGTTTTGTTTGTCACTGGTTGTGAAATCACGTTAAGCCGTCTTCTGTTTTGGTCTTTGTAGATTTTCAAGCTCAGATTATTTGAGAAAAAGAAAGAAATTCAAAGATTATCTGGGACTTGCGTTAAGCTCCATCAATGCTCTGCTGAAGGGCCGTTTAATTAGCAGCTTAATCCGCGCTCTGTGCAGAGTTTACTCTTAAAGATGAATAAAACCAATTTAAAAGCCCAATATGAGGAAAATGAAGCAATAAACTTCATCTGCGTCAAACTGAGACCTTCAGTCTCAGTTTGAAGATAAAAGCTCTGGAAGGTTTTCATGCTCAACCAAACAGAAAAATAAATAATCTTTCAGATCTGACCCATTCGAGCCGCAGAGAAACTTCAACACAACACGGAGTTCCTGCAAACAACAAAACAAAATAAACACTGTCGTCTTCTTCGTCTTTTCTGTCAGTGGCAGTGAACTCTGCTGCAGTTTGAATGAGTGTGTAAACGCCAAACGGACTGGAGAACGCTCCAAAAGCAGGAAGTGGACTACAGAACAGGGCATTCTGGGTAAATACAACCAAAACAAACGTGAGTCTAAAGTTTCTCCTGTTTTATTGCCAGACAAAAGAAAAATCCTCCAATTGCTAAAATCTGACGTTACTTCATTGTTGCTTACATCTCATTAAGAAGGAAGTTGCGCTCAGCATCTTCTGAGGTCTTCATGTTGTTTTGTTCAGTGGTTCTCGGTGCAGCGCCCCTACAGGTCAGGAGGGGAACAGGTTGCTCAAACGGTTTGGTTTGATGGAAATATTACAAATGTTGCAACTTTAGTCCTGAATCAAACTGAGTCTGCAAATTTAAACCTCTGTTCATTTGATAAATCTTCTAACAAACATGGAGTTTTGAATTGTTCTGGTTCAACATGTTCTCATAAGAATAATAAAAAACAGCTGGAACGGCCCTGAGCTGACAAACACACACCAACGTTTCGGTCCAGAATCTGCTGATCATTTATTCAAACCTCCAACTGAGTCAGTAGTTTGGTTTCATTACAGAGAGACTCTCCTCATCACTGTCATCCTGTTTTGGGTTCTTGGAGAGATAATTGGACTCAAAGAAACTTCCTTCCTGTTCAGAAGATTTAGATTAGAGGGAAAAGTCCATCTGGACGTGCAGCTCAGGTGGATGATGAACAGGCCACCCGGCGCGTCACGTTCTCAAGGTTTCAGCTTTTCTCTCTCACCAGAAACAAATAATCTCCTGATTCATGTCATAGAATGAAGTTTTCTCTTTAGCTTTGGGCAAGAAGATTGAAAAATAAGAAAAAATTAAGAAAAAGCATAAAGCGTGAAGCAGGAGTTCAGTTTATTCCCTCTGATCAAATGGACCGGACCGACTTTCACTTCAAACGATTTTAACTTTCAGGCGATGCAGAAAAATCTGGTCAAGCTTTCAAACAGTTTTATTCTATTTATGAAGGAACGCAGCGACCACCAGCCGCCGCCATCGCCGCCAGGCTCCGTTTAGATCAATCAGCCGTGTGTGAGCGGCGCTGGGTGGCCCGGTTCCGATCCACTGCTCCCACATGGGACCAGGATGCTGCTTGTTGCCTGTGTGAGTTTGGTTTGCTGGAGCAGAAACATGTCTAACCCAGTGTGTGTGACATGGCAGATATGTGTTAGAGTGTGTGTGTGTGTGTGTGTGTGTGTGTGTGTGTGTGTGTGTGTGTGTGTGTGTGTGTGTGTGTGTGTGTGTGTGGAGGCAGGGAGCTAATTTAAAGTGAAATGTGGAGTTTGCTGGAGTGTGGCTGTTAGTCTGAAGATGCAGAAAACAGCATCAACATTCAACACACATCAAGCTGCAGGGCGGCATAAAAACCGACATCATGACCCGAAGTGAATAATGTTTTCACACAGTGTTAATTAGTTCATCATTTACTGTTTTACCAGAAAACATGTCAACCATTTCCATGTTTCTATTAATGATTCTTCATGAACTTTAGAAATTTACTGAATAAGATCTGATGTAGAAAACTTTCCCATCTACCGATGAGCCTGTGCCTTACCAGAGGCATGACACCTGGAAACATTACTGAGCCCAAACCTTCAGTTTATGCTAGTTTGCAATGTCTACTTCCTGTCTAATGTCTACTTCCTGTCTAATGTCTACTTCCTGTTTAACGTCTACTTCCTGTCTAATGTCTACTTCCTGTCTGATGTCTACTTCCTGTTTGTTGACCTCTGATATTTGCTTTTTCTACTGTTCTCACATCTGGAATCGTTTTCAAAAATGATTCTGCAACATGACGACGATATGAGAACTGATGGACAATAATTTAAATAACATTCAGAAATATTCAGAGAAAACATTGAAGGGAATCCAGAAACTAAAACTAACTCCAGAACTATTAAACTATTTCTTTCAAACGCAGAGAATAACAACAGATGAAGGATCTTGATCAAATAAACCACAGATGAACTGTGAGCTATATTTATCAATATATTTATATTTATCAGTGGAAGTAATAATTGTTTCCAAACGATGTAAAGGGAACTGAAAGGATAAAAAATAAGAAAACTAAAAATAACAACTGGAGAAAAAAGCAAATTAGTTTTTCCTGTAATTTAAATCTGCATTAACTGTTGTTAAATTATTCACTGCAAAACCACAAAATCTTACCAAGTATTTGTGTCTAATTTGTAGTTAAAGTATCTTATTACACTTTAAATAAAACAAAACTGAATTACAAGTAACTTTTCAGCAACATAAAGGAGTTTGTTTTAAAGAAACAATTATTTCATAACGATGGAAAAAGTTGTAGTTTCACTGATGACTTTTTATTTTTCATCATTAAAGAATTTAAACAAGTTCTGATATTTTCCTGTAAAGTTTCTTGTAAGTTGATTTCATGCAAAAGATATTTGCAGTTGAAACGAGACCAAAAATACTAAAAGTAGATTTTTTTCTGTGTTGTTTTTGTTATTTAGACAGGAAACAGGAAGTTGCGTGTCAGAGCTGCAGAGGTTCGGATTGGGTGGGTCTGGATCGGGTCCGAAGGGAAACGCTGTCAGCCTCTGCAGCTCCACGTTTCGTCAGAAAACAGATGAGGCCCGTCAGGCCGGCAGCCCGGTGTGAACATCACTGCCCGACACACACACACACACACACACGCACACACACACACACACACACACACACGCTCCGTTACGTAACACCGGCCCAGCAGCGCCTCGCCCTCCATCACGCTCACAAGGTATCGGGACGCTTCAGTCGGACAGAATTACATCTTTCATGGTTAGCATGAAATGTAGAGAATATGTGAGAAGTGGAGGAGTTCAGGGTCTATATTTGTCACTGCAGATTCTTTTCCTCATCAGCGTCTCGGGTTTGGATGTGAAGTTCCTGCCGGTTCCAGACAGACGGTGGGATGAAAACAGAAGAACATGATGACAGCAGGAGGGAGGCCTGGAGAACAAAATGCAGGATGTGTTAAGTTGCTCTTTGTGCAGCTTTTACCTCCAGGCTGCGAAGCGTTGCTGAGATGCTGCAACGTCTTTCCAGGTTCAGTTTCTTTTCTTGTCTGGAGCCAGAAATGTTGCTGAGATGTTTCTAGATTCTCCTGAGATCCGGTTCCTCAGGTTCTGCTGCACTGAGCCGCATTCTGGTCATTTTGGTCCAAAGATAATAACTTCAGTTTCTGTCTGGAGAAAGTTGGAGAAAGTTTTGGCACATCCACACACTGATCTGTTCAGGGATTGGATGGGGTCAAAGGTCGCCTGCAGAGCTGTGTATCATCTGCGTAGATGTTTTTGTCTTTTGTAAATTCTGCTCCTCCAGGTCCAGGAAACGTGACCAGTGTTATGTATCTCAATCCCAGTGTGTTGATTCTGTTGGTTGATTCTCCATTTCTGCAGAGTTTCTAACTATTATATTTATTTCTGTCACGTCGATGTTTCTCCTGCAGGCTGCATTAATGGAAAGAAAATAATTCTCTACAGAAAAATCAAGTTGCGGTTGGTTCGGATGCACCTGCTTTCTTTTGCAGCAGGTTAGATGGATGTTTTCCCACCAGCTGCCAGGTGGAGTTTAGCTTTTATTCATCTGGCAGATGTTTTCCTTGGCATTTACATTTTCCCTCCGTCGGAGCGAGAAGAGGAGGAACGGCGGACGAGGAGCAGAGCACTAACAAACACAATGCTTGTCAGCAGCTAATGCACCATAAAAATGTCAGGCGTGTTTCTTTTCCATAATGCTGAATGCAAGCAAAGAGCCATATGTTCCTGAAATACTCCCATTCCCCCCAGAGATAAACTTCAGATTAAGTTTCTGAGTTTCACATGGCGCAGATTAAAAGCAATCAGAGATAATGAGAAGCTTATCTGGTACCAGGCAGATGGTTGACGGAGAAAAACTGCAGCTTCAGCATTTCATCCAGCATCAGAGAAAAGGGAAAAAACACAAAAAGATGCAAATGATGATGTATCATCCAGGCATTGTCTCCATTTTAGAGCTAAAAAAGAAACGATGGGTCCAGCTTGAGCTTTTTTAAATGCTGATCAGTCAGGACCAGAGGAGGCGCCGTCTGCCTCTGCAGAGATTAAACCGCTCAGTTTCTCCAACAAACCTGAACCTGCTTCAGGTTTCCTCAGCACAGAGTCATGCACTTCATCAAACCTTCATTAAACTCAGATGTGACCAACAAAATATGCATCTGAAAATCACAAGATGGATTCGAACTCCCAGCAGAACGAAGCCGAGGTTTTAACTGTCAGGATGGATCAAAACCAGGTTCATTCACCAGCAGTTTATTTCATCCTGTTATGCATGAAATCCATGGAAACGCTGTAATATTTCTCCTGAATGGCGACAATGAGGAAAATTAATCTGCGGTTTGAACAGCAGAGTTTCTTCATAAAATCTTCTCTGCCAAAGACAAGCAGCTCTTGGCGGAGACGATGTGATGGTGCGGGCCGTCATCTGGAAAAACAAGGCTCACGATCCTGGAGATGAGAGTTTAATAAATCCTGTGTGCCACAGAAATAAAGCTACAACGAATAAATCTAAATTCATTAATCACATGTCAAACATTTTAACACACACGTCCCGAACTGGAACCTTTGTTTTGTGTTTCCGGTACGCCTGTAAATGTGACGCACCAACATTTACAAACAAAAGCGATGGACGAAAGAGCTGCTTTTCTTGACCAATGGGAGTTAAGTTCCCACCGCCGTTCCCTGACCCAGCTTCGTTCCCTGACCCACCGCCGTTCCCTGACCCACCTTCGTTCCCTGACCCAGCTTCGTTCCCTGACCCACCTTCGTTCCCTGACCCAGCTCCGTTCCCTGACGTTTTCAGGACAGGAGACGCTTTAAATAAATCTATAAAAACATTTTCTAAGTCTTCAAATGATGCTAACATTTCAGGCTGTGTGTGTTTTTGAATCCTGCTTTGATCCATAAACATGCTGTTGTCAGATTGTGGAGCTTTAAAAACGGCCTGGTTGTAAATAAATCTGCCTTTCTAGGAACAGAAAGCATTAAAATGTATCAAATAAATGCCCAGTGGTCCACTTAAGCCCACTAACATCCCCTCCTCACTGCTCCTGTCATTTAGCTTCAAAGCTTCACGGCAGCAGAAACCCACAGGGAAAATATTCCCTCCTAAAATCAGGGGCAGCTGAAGAGCCGCCTGTCTTCAGATGACGCTCCTCAAATCTGATAAAAGGACTTAAGCTTCTTCTGCCGGCAGGCGACACGCTTTCACAAATCCTCCCTCATCTGTTACATGGAAATAAGGCGAAGATGTTGACATTGTTTCCAGTAAGACGGCTCACATGCGAACAGCATCAATGGCGTGTCGCTCCGTTTATAATTAACGTGTCCTGATGTGTCCTTGAGACAAACTTCACATGAGCGTTAAATAACAGCAGCGGCGCGTCCAGACAGAAGCCGGGATGAGCCTGATGCTCTGCAAGCCCTGTGTCTTTCAAACACGGAATGAGGGTTTTCAGTTCAAGTTTGAAGTGATTACATTTTTAAAAAGAAAATAAAAATGAAGCAAAATTACACAAACTGGAATTACAGTAATTTTGCTATTTCAAGAAAAAGTCCTTTAAAAATCGCAAAATATCAGTTCTTAAAGGGGCAGTGTTGCATAAAATCAACATTTATGATCGGGATAATATTTCTCTCTCATCAAAATATAACTGGAGTCTTTCATGGTTAATCTCCATGGCAACCGCTCAGCTCCTTCAGACTAGCAGCAGTAATTAGCAAACTGGAACTACGTCTCAGAGCAGCTCTGGTAAAACGTTCTGAAAGGTTTGATAGAGGAGCCATGTTGGGATGATTTCCTGAGGGCGGGGCTTCAGAAAGAGCAGGAGCTTCTTAAAGAGACAGAGGCCCAATTTCAAGGCACAAAACTACAAAGTAAAATTTCTGTTTAGTCATATTTGATATATTTTTAGCAACAGATTAACTGCACCATCCAGTGAATCGGATCAGAACTGGACGTGAACGTCATAAACAGGAAGTCAGAGTGTTTCCAGTTTCCCAGTGGAAAATCTCACCATTCCAGTTGATTTTCCCAAATGTGGACAGCATGGCTTCAATCAGATGAAATCCTGATTTATTTAAAGTAACTTGGCCATTAATGTGAGGAGGAAACACTTTCCTAAATCACCGCCTGATTACATCACAAGATGCACCTTCAACAAGTCCAATCAGTGCCAATGTTCTTACAGTAATGCGTTTTTATGTTGAATTTTCTGCCTGGATTCTTTAAACTTCCGTTCTTTTACTTCTTTTACTTGTTTGTCTTTGTGTCTCTGCAGTCGAGACAAAAATTCATCTTTTCTCTCAAGATAACTCTGTGAATTTGGAAAATGGAGCCAATGCAGTTAATTAGGCCCAACAGAAGCAGGAGAGCTGGACAGAGTTCTGTAGATCCGCCCAGAACCGTCCCAGAAGATTAAAGCCCCCAAATTATTCTGAGCAGCAACACATTTGAGTATTTGCTTTTCAGCCTCCATCATTACATTTCAAAGCCTCTGGTAATGCAGCCACATTAAATCCACTGAAGCTTTATGAATAACCAATTCTGCAAACACAGAAAAGCGACGATAAGAAAAACGTCTCCAAATGGCGTCGTGTTGTTTTTCACAAAGTTTACACACAGATAAAACCTAAAGGATGAGAAAATTCACAGGAATTCATCTCGTGTTTCTGTCAGTTAACTTTTCAAACTAATTATGATTAATGTGAGCCTTCATAAAGGTGCAGAGAGCTTAATGAATCCTCCATGCAAAACCTTTTTAGTTTCTAGTGACAATATTTTACTATCCTAAAAAGCAACTTTTCTGCAAGATATTAACTTTAATATAATAGTTTCTCCAGCAGATTATTTCACTTACAACAGGAAAAATGAATGAAACTATTTTATCAATATTCAAGAATTGTTTCTTTAAAACTCATTTGATGAACTTTAAGTTATTTTTTGCCACATTTAAGCTAAAAAATGAACCAGAAACTCAACCAGATTCGACTTGGTTGGACTTTGTGTTTTTGCAGTGCACTGATCCCCACAGGAAGAGGATTCCAGGTGAACCTCTGGTTCTGTTCATTGTGAAGGAACAGAACCAGCAGAAAGCATCTGGACCGGTGAGGAGACTGCTGATGAGAATCAACTAAAGAGACAAAAAGAGGAAAACATCAGAAACGTGATCAGATTCTGAATTTAAACTCCTGCACTCATTGCTTTAGTTTATGTTCCTGTGCAGGAAGGTTCCAGTGACTGACAGCTGCTGCAGCTGCTGCTGCAGCTGCTGCTGCTGCCAGCGCCTCTCCGCTCCCTGCATGTGTTCAGGTTTGTTCAGCCAGGATCCATCAGCTTGTTGCTCCTGGCTGCCGCTGAAGCTGCTGCTTCAGCAGAGATCAACTCGTTGGGGTTTGGGGCTCGTTGGGGTTTGGGGCTCGTTGGGGTTTGGGGCTCGTTGGGGTTTGGGGCTCGTTGGGGTTTGGGGCCTCGTTGGGGTTTGGGGCTCGTTGGGGTTTGGGGCTCGTTGGGGTTTGGGACTCGTTGGGGTTTGGGACTCGTTGGGGTTCAGTCGACCCGGTCCAGTCAGCAGAGCGCTGTGAGTTCAAGGTTTATTTATGGATTTTTACTGTAATAATGTTTCCTCTGCTGCATATAAACCTGAAAATGAGTTGGAGATTTTCTGCAGTGCAAAATGTTTGATCCATAAACTCTGCAGTTTATTCACGTTGCTTTAACTGACGTCACTGAAACTGGAAGTTTTTTAATGCCACTCAAGCTGAATTGATCATAAATCTACATATTTGCTGTTTTCAGTGTTGCACAATGTTGTGAGTTGAATTTGAATGTTAAAAGCTTTTGATAAATTTGTTTTTGAGCTTTGATGTGAACAAAGTGAGAAAAAAGCTTTTTGTTTTCTGCTAATAGCATCAGGAAATTATGTATATGATATAATAAATCTGTATAATAAACGATATTTATTATACAGTGGGTTTAATGTTGATGTTTAAATTATTGAGTAAAGTAAATTATATAGTTTGTTGATTAAATCAAGCATAAACGGTAATGATGTACTTTACAGATTGAAGTCTGTGTTTAATTTGTATTGATTTGAATACCAGACAATATTAATTACTGTAATTTCCTCAGACATCTTTTTACCTCCTGATCTAATTATAACCAGTTGAGCCTTAAGCAGCTTAAATACACAAACAGAAACAAACTGCAGAGTGAATTTAAAACATCTCGGCTGTTTGAAGTGGATATAAGTTCAACATGTTTCATGAAACGTTTCTTGGTTTGGTTTGTAGTGAATAAACATAATTCAACAGAATAAAGGAGCAGTTGTTTAAAACACATTTATTATTTAAAATGGTGACATGAAGGCATCTGTTTGCATGGATACTGAGACAAATACAGCTCTCTGTGTAGTTAAACTGTCTCTGTTCACTGTGATGCTCTGCAGAAACCAAGATCACACATTCACTGGAAGATCCAACAACCAGTTTCTTTAAAATATAAAACAAATCCTCAAACAACTGAATCATCTCTGTCTCATAAGGAAGAAGAATCCCTCCTGTTTACAACAGTCAGAAAACAAGTTTACACATCACAATGTAAACCAGTACAATTACAGAATATTCTGAGAAAATACAAGTGTTAGAAAGATCAGGACAAACTGCACAGCAAAAAGAAACAAACTAAAACGCTGGAAAAGTTTTAATGGGAATACAAACAGAAAAACAGAAAATGATGTTACACCAAAAACTCTGAGCGAACATGCATAAAAATAATGGAAAACAAGTTCAGATCCGGTCAATTATTTATGTCCCAGCAGCAGAAAATGGAAACTTTAGAAAGACCTGATGGCAGCGAAGCCTGGAGCTTTTCAACGTTAGCATGTTAGCGTGTTAGCGTTAGCAGAACTGATGTTTGAGGTCAGTGCTTTAAGGTCAGCACATCTAACTTTTCAGTTACTGTGAAAATGTAGAACTAAACTTGATGGAAAGACATTCGCTGAGTTTCTGTTTCACATCAGAATCAAAGGACATGAGAAGCTTTGAAATCATCAAACCGAGGCTTCAGGAGGGCCGGGGCTCCTGGGGGCCGAGCTGCACAAACATACAGGACCAACTCAGACTTTGAGTCAAGACCCACAGAAAACTGTCAAACGGTGCAGAAACAGCCTCAGGTCAGAGCTGTGACCCCTGACCCCCACCGAGCCGAGACGTTTCTCTGCTCTAACGCTTTCTGACACTTACGTCAAAGTTATTTGCTCCATTCAAGGGGCAAATGGCTCATTGCGTTCAGAAACACCTCCCAACACAGTTTTCACATGAACTCCCTCCATCATCCGTCTCTTTTTAATTTCATCCCATCGGCGCCGACAGAGAGCAGAACCAACACGATTTGGATACAAAAGCTAAAGAGAAATGGATGCAAATGTCAAGAGGGAATAGAAATGCAGAGCAGAAACGCCGTTTGTCATGGTAGCTCTCCAAAAAACGCTGGCTGATGTCTTTCTCATTACACCAGAAGTTTAAAAAAAACGATGTTCCCGAATCAGGAGGCTAATTTGTTCCACGCTTTGCGTTTGTCACAGCAGGCGGGAGGCTGGCTGCTCGGAGCAGAGGTGGAGGAACGCAGCCAGGCTGCGTCACGTCTGACGTGGTGAAAGAAATGAATGTTGAAAGGTTGATAATAACGGCAGAGGACAGCGGGGGGGGATGTGAGTCAGTTTCAGACGGCGATCAGGGGGATTGTTCACACCGCAGCCATTAAAACGACCCGGCAGGAAGTTTTCAGGTTTGGTTTGTTTGCTTTGATTCTGCAGGAGAAAAGAGTTTTTACCACACAGCCCAGTTTCTGCTGAAGCTGCATGCAGAGATAACTGGTTCTGAGCTGGAGGTTCTGTTCAGGTCCAGACTGTTAGAAACGTTCTGACCCGTCTGGACTTTCACATTCAGGTCAGTCTCAAAAATTGAAATGTGAAAAAGTCATTTCAGAAAGTGAAGCAGATTTATCACAAAGTTAAACAGTTTTTTGTGAGTTTAATCTCTGCAGCTTCCAGATAATTAAAAACCCAAATTATGTGTTTTAAAGGAGCTGATTGCAAAACATGTTGCAGGATGTCAAAGACCAGAAACGCTTCTGTTGATACTGAAAAACACATTTAGACATTTTTCTGGTTATTTTGGATATGATCCACTGACTTCTGATTCTTCTGTTGTTCACTGTCACTTCAACAGTGAAAGAGTCACAAACTGAAACCTTTAAGGTTTAGACTGAATGCGTTAGTTTCCTATGTGTTGAAATGTTTCACTGTGCTGCAGGAGGCCTGCCAGCCTGAGGCGCAGCAGTGAAACTCTTTATGAGGTTGTGCTGCAGCTGACCTTCACCTCTCACAAACCCACAGCAGAGGAAAAGAAACGACATGAAGAAACTTGTCAAACTCGTCTTCCACTCGGGTTTATGAGAGATTCTGTTGTCTGGAGTCGAAATGTGAACTCTGACCGGCTGAAACCAGAAAATTCAATCTGAAGCAGAGCAGATTTACGTTGGCAGTTCAGGTTGTTGTGTTTTATGTTTGCAGGCAGCAACATGTCCGACTCTCTCTCCTCACTTTCAGATCGAGTTCCCAGCAGGAAGCATCAGCCGCTGCAAATCTCCAGGATTTATAAAAGCGGCCTGCATAAAAACAGCCCAACATTTTGTTTTGGGGAATTTGTTGCAAGCCAGGGAAGTAGAAGAAGAGGAATCTTCTTCCTTCTCACTCCAGCAGCTTTTCTGAAAACCCGCACTGACCTCTTGTTGGCCACTTTCCTTCTCAGCTCTTCAGATCCTGGAAAGCAGCTCGGCTGGAGGGAGTTTGGAGCGGCGCGTCTCACCGTGCAACACTTTTCCACCCTGCTTCTCGGCTTACCTGCTCTTATAAAGCCTGGAGAGAAAGTTTGAAATAGTAACAGGCTAAAAATATAAACCTTGTTCCTACTGAAGTGAAATCTGAGGAGGAGATTTCGAGGCATGTAATGGTGTGGAGATAATCGTGGAGCAGATGCATCATGTCGCTCACAGCCTCCGGACCTCCAACCAAAACCCACCGGATCCCTGAAAGAGCCGAGCGACAGATTCACAGTCTGGAGAAAAGTTGATACGACTGAATCCAAACCCACAAAAACTAAATCTGACCTGAGCGAGTTTCTAACTGCACTCAAAATAAGACAAAACAAACTGACAGAAACTTTGATAACGAGTTTATGAGCAGAGAAACCAAAACTTTCACTCAAGTACAGAAATACTTCAAAATGTTTTCACTCATGTAAGAGTAAAAAGTATTTGGTAAAAATTCAACTCAAGTGCAGAGAAACTGATCAAATGATCAATCATTTCATATTTAAGAATGACATCATCAGATGGAGCAAATGACAGAAATTCATATAAGAAACAAAAAAAACAACCAAATCAAAGAAAATTCATCATTTCTGTCCTCAGTTCCTCGTGTGTCAAACTTCAGTTGAGACATTAAATAAAGATGACAAACTCCAACTGTTTGTCTGGTTCACAAACAAAAACTTCCAAAAACGGTTCATCAGGAGAAAAACGTCGATGCAAAGGCGGCAGCCGCTGAGAAGGCAGGAAGGAAACAGGAAGTGGATAATTAGAGACGGTGAGCAGCAGCTGCAGGTCGTCCTGCTGACAGCTGCTGGTGAAACCAGTCACCTCACACTAATTAAACCTCCGTCTGCTTTCACTCTGGTTACTTTCACACAAAGGAGTAAATCTCTGCTGGCCTTCTCGGCGCTGGAGGCCAACCAGGAAACGGTGATTAACAGACAACAATACTGCTCTGAGCGGGATGAAAACGAGACGAAGAGAAACTGAAACATCTGATTGATCTAATTAAGGACATTTTCTCCTTTGTTCCACTTCTGCTTCTCTTTCCAACACAAAACAAATCCAGTCTGGATTCGGTTCGGTCTCGCTGTCCTTCCTGTTTTCACACTTTTTTATTTCACTTCAGATGTAACTTTTGATTTTGTCATCGTGGAAAAACAAGTGAGATAAAAACAGCTGAAATTAATTAAAACATTTTTGTTTGTTTTAGTTTAGTTATAATTATTTAATTAAAGTTCTTTATGTTTGTTAAAAGCCAGAATGAAGGCAGGTTTTTCTCACATTTAGATCATTTCCTGCTGATTTTATCTCATTTGTTTCTGAATCAGTTAAATCTGAATTTTCTTAATTCATTGCAAATCAATTCAAATTTCCAATCAGTTCAATATCAGAAACTTTGTTTCTTTAAGTAGTTTTCATTGATTCTAAGAGTGGAGTAAGATAGTGACGTCTCTGAGTTAATCCACAAAACCCGACACATAAAACCAAAACTAACATGAAGAATCATGAAATAAATCACTGAGAATAAACTGGTGTTTGTTCAATACCAGTTTATGGTCCAGGCTAATAAACAGACCTGTGTTTAATAATGGGATGTAAAAAGGCAGTTAAAGGAGAAAACAATGATGCAGTTGCTGCAGCAGCTGCTGCTGGTGCTGCTGCTGCTGCTGTTGCTGCAGCTGCTGCAGCAGATTTAACATGGCTGCTCTGAGAGGCTAATTTCCGTCTGAGATCAACGAGCCTTTGGACAGAGTGGGATCTTTGTGACCTTGGTGCTGCTCTCTGCTCTTCCTGCCATCTGGCAGCAGAGCTTCTCCTCTTCCTCAGCCTCTCACCTCTTCATCCCTCAGGCCTCCTCTTCCTCACTCAAACATATTTTTCTCAAACTTTTCCAGAACTTTTCTTTCCGCCCTGTCGTCCTTGTTGCTCCTCCATCTCTGTTCTTCTGTTTTTATCCAAACCCTCAGATTATTGAGGCTCGTTTGCATCATATTCCCTCCAGTCAGTATTGATATATTGTGTTCATATTAAATCGCTTTGGAGCTCATTTGTTTTTCTGGCTTGAGAAAAACATTTACAGTGATGTGCAAAAGTCTTGAGTTGATATTTTGGCAGGATATTAATAAACTGCTTTGATCTGATCAATACAATCGTTTTTATTTGACCCACATTCGCGGCTCCAGGGGACCGGATTTGGCCCCCAGCCTCCAGTTTAAACAATCTGCTGGTTTTAGTTTGACTCTCTGATGAGATGTGATTTGAAATACGTCAAACGTTTCATCTGAGGAAATAATTTTATCTCTGAACGTAATAAATCAGCGCTGCCGTTTCTCTGTTTGCTCACATTAGATACATACAGACTCTTCTGGAAATCATTTCATTTCTATGAATAATTTACAGCTTGGTGTCATACAAACTGGACTCCCAGTTGTATTTTATAATTCCAGCAGACATGTAGATGCAATAAGGAACAGCAGAGCCTGAAGTGATGAATAGTGTATTTTAGTCGTGCATAAAAAGCTTCTGAGTTATCAATGAACGCGAGCGTTCAGATGGAGTCAACACCTTGAAATTGCTTGAATAATGAGGTGTGTGTGTGTGTGTGTGTGTGTGTGTGTGTGTGTGTGTGTGTGTGTGTGTGTGTGTGTGGGTGTGTGTGTGTGGGTGTGTGTGTGTGTGTGTGAGACAGGAATGCAATCAGGGGAAGAAAGGTGAACTCTGCATGAAATGAGACCAGATAATAATAAACCTTCTAAATGTTCTGCTACTGTTGAGATCCAGGATAATTCAGAATAAAAACAAACCATCCTGAATGTCCACAAACAGACAAAATGACACAAAACCCGTAAGAAATACAAAATATAGACTTTTACCATAGAGCAGAAATGATTTGATTGACCCACAGAGGGAATATTTTAGTGCAAAGGCAGCAGAAAATATCAAATATATAAAAACATAAAGTGAGTGAATAATTTCAGTAATTGATCAAATGTGTCTGTGGGTTTCAGGCAGCTTCCTGTAAGGTCAGGAAACGTGACCTCTAGGTTCTCATAAAGTAACTCCTGACATCCAGAGAAGTTCAGGAAAGAAAGAAATTTTGAGAGAAGGAAAAGTAACTACAGAAAAATAAACTCCACACTAAAGTAAATTTAAAAAAACTTGTACATTTTGACAGGTTCTGTGTGTTCCTGCACAGAAATGTCTGAGATTCAGAAAATCAGCCTGAGAATTTCCAAACAGAGATTTTAATCCTGCAAGATGTAAAAAAAAAACTGTGAGAACAGCAAAAAATACAACTTATCATTTACACCACTCTTATTTCCCTGCCTGATGGAAAAACTCTATTTTTTAGCAAGAAGTCAAAACCATTTTTAAGTTTCTTGTTCGAGTTTTGTGTCAAACTTTCCAGGAACTTCTGAAACCTGCAGCAGCAGGTCGATGCTGCCTCTCCATTTATTGACACTAATAACTGCCTGAATGTTCAGTTTGCATTATAGTGATTTATTGTCTCTGCGTCTCAAACAGCAGCTGATGTTAACCTGCAGCGGTTCGACAGGAAGCTGCGCTCTGCAGCAGGACATGCGGGTGGAAAACGGTTCAGCTTGGCGTCTGCAGACTGCAGATTATGACCAGATGTCCATCAATCTGCCAGCAGGCCGATGGAAACAGCCGATGCATTTCTGGAGCAAAGCTCCAGATGAAGACCTGCCATCACTCGTCTGGATCCAGGCGCCTCGGCGACGTCGCTGCGTTTTCCCAAAATCCATTAAACCTGATGGGATTTCAGCTGCAGCCGTTCGCTCCTGATGAAACTGATCTCCCTCATTTATCTGCAGCGGCGAAAGCAAACGGTCAGAAATATGGATTAGATGTGAATGGAAGACATAATGGATGAGCAGCTTTAAGTTCAGATGAGTTCAGATGAGCTGAAGGAAAGCAGCTCAGTTACATGATGGATTGCAGCTTCGCTCCACATTCACAGGGAAAAGTTTAAGGAAAAACGATCATCACTGATTTAATGTACGTTTAATACGGAACAATCCCTCTTCATGTGTTCAGCTGTTCTCATAGGTTTACTGCAGCATTTTTTCACTGAATGCAGGCTGGACCAGATGACTGGAGGAAGAGATTAATGACCAGATGGATTCAGGAAAGTATGGAGACATTAGCTGAGAAAATGACAGTTTTGACCCGACTGGACAAATTTCTTTAGAAAGAAAAGTCTGAATGATGTGGTCCGATTATTCACCTGCAGTCCTTCAGTTTCCTCCCAAACGGTTTAAACCTCATCCAGGCCTGCAGGAGGAGAGGAAGGTTTTATGAGAGACGTTCATTCTGTTAGCACAAGACGGTTATCAATAATCTGCTAATTTATTTCATGACAAGAATATATAAAGTGAATCATTTCAAAACCCTAAAGAGACGTTTAGTCGGAAATTAAAGTCTAATGAAATGATTTTCCTCTTTTTGCATCTTAAAATTCATAAAGTTCAGTAAATAAAGTATTTTTATGCTTTGGACTCGTTTCCATCAGATCCACATTCAGCGGCCTGGTGTTCCTCAGGGCTCCGTTTTCAGCATTTCTTCAGGCAAAACAACCAACTGCATCTGAAACCTGCAGCCTGGAAAACCTGCTTCATTTAATGTAAGTTTATATTCCTGTTTGTTGTTTTCTCTCTGATTTCTGGGGATATTTTAAGCAGGTTTTTGTTGATGCGACGCCTTTGTTCTTAAAATAAAAAGCGTTTGTCTAAACCAGCCTGACGTTTTTCTTTTTTGTCACTAAACTTCTTTCTGATTTGATTTTGTGCCTTTTGGAAAAAATCTGACAGAGATGAGAATCAAATGTGACTTTAGAGAAAAACCAATCTGAACTCCATCTTAAAAGCTGAATAAATGCCAATATAAATGCAATGTTTTTATGTATTTTCTGCCTTCTGTGTCTATTTTGGAACATGACATGAAAAGCTCATAAACTGGAGGTTTTGTGCAGCAGCTTGATTTGTTTGTATTTTCCCTGCATCGTTTTTTTATCATGGAAGGGAAATGAAATGCGTTCCCACATGACACCATTTATCAAAGCGGAGCCTCGATTCACCACAGGGATACAAACACTACCTATGCATCCTTCTAATTGATTTTTCTCACTAATTAATGACAATAAATTATTCTCTGCAATAAAACTAAACAGAACCCAACCAATTTGGTCGATTCGTTTTTAACCAACATGGAACAAAACAACCTGCAAAGACTGAAGTAGATTCATAAATCTGATTCATTTCCATCTGATTATTAATTCACTATCTGTGATTAAAACACCTGCAGCGTTTCGGAGTGAATCTGTGACAGCAGCCACTGGGCAGGGCTCAAGATGAAGCCTGAATTATGCAGGTTTCTCCTTCCTTTATTCACCAAAAAATGTCAGGAGTCACTATGGAAACCACAAACAATTGTTTTTTTATGTTGTTCTTATGTTCATTAATGTGTGTCTGATTTTTGCTGAGGCTTTGGTTTCATTTGATGGTTTCATTGTTGACGCTGTGAGACGCCATCTTGTGCAGGTCAGGAGCGGGTCGCCATGATTTAATGACTTCTCAGCGAAGGAGGCCGAGATAAATTCTGGTTTTGTTCCAGAAGAAAAGAGGAGCTGCAGATGAATGAGACGAGACGTGGCTGTGAAAGGATGGAGTCGGTGCAATCAGTCAGGAAGGAAAGTGCTGAAAAGCCACGTCTCCACTGAACAACGACGCCTTGGATTCCTGTTGTCACGCAGCGACTGTTTGCTTCTTCTTAATATCACAAGTAATAACGCGGCCAGCAGCAGCACCTGGAGGTTCTGCTCCACTCTGGAGATCATCATATTTATATGATGCGATGTATTAATTTGCTTTATCTGCAGGCTGCAGCTGCAATCAGACCAACTTCCCCTGATTCCATCAGGCTGGAGCGACGCCAGCAGCTTGTGGTTAAAGCTGCATGTTTCTGCTGGTGCATGCATGCATGCATGTGTGGGTTTGGACAGCTTCAGTTTGGGGTTCAAAGTGTTGCTGTGTGTCCTACTTCTTACTGCTGGCAACAGCAACTGTTACACAAGCAGCTTTTGAAGCGAAGAGAAAAGGAAAATAATAACAAAACTTCCAATTAGGCATTTCAGGCTCTGGAGAAAAGAAATGATGGTTATACAACAACGATTTATTAGCTGCACATCTCTAAAACGAGCCTTTAATGACGTTGAGGTTTGTGTGGTCCAAAAAAAACAAAACAACAACAACAGGCGCTGCTGAGGAGCTGAAAATTAACGAAGTTTTAATGAGACGGCGAGTCGCTGATGGATGAACCTGAAGAGACGTAAAATAATTAACTGGGAAGAAAAATATAGTCAAAAACTTTTATTAAACTAAAACAACCAGAAACAGAAGATCCGATCTGACCTAATTCATGATAATTCATGATAAGTAATGGTAATTACACTCAAGTTTCTTTTTCTGAAAGAAATCAGCTCCTTGTAACTTTCATTATTTATTAAACGGTTTTAACTTTAATTGGCTGATTCTGCTGTACTTGCGATTCTCCTCTTGCTCCACCAGGGGGTGCGTCTCTCTCAGGGGCCCCAGCGGAACCAACAGCCCACATATTAGTTCCTACTTGCAACTTTCCAAAATAAATGTCCAAATGACACAAAAAAATATGTGGAATGCAAAACTTTCTCAATGTAATACAGAAACTTAATGTATTTTATTGGGTTTTAAGCAACAAAGGAACATAAAGTCGCCCTCTAGTGGGAAGAAAAGGAAAATGATGCATCTCAACAGGATTTTTCACAAATAATAAATTTACATTCAATTTTTTTAACCAGCAAGTTTTCATTCCTGAACTGATTCAGTTCTGCTTGTTGGGGAATCATTTACCATCTGATCCACATTTAGCAACATTTCAGACTCTGAAGCGACTTTTCATTTATTCACAAAAGCAGTAGATCATCATGTTTCCTCTGCTGGTGGAAGTTATGGGACATGTGAGCGCAGGCCAGCGAGCGACTCCTGCATCATCCACTGCTTCATGTTAATGTGCCTCCACTGTCCAACAGTTCATCTTTAACATAATGAAATATGTTCACTGTTCAGTGATTCAGACGTCTCCAGCGTGGAGCGAAGCAGCCGGTGAAGCTTTCATAACATTGATCATTAATTAGATTTGGAGTCCAGGCGTTTATAGAACCGTCAGGTTCAGACGTTTACAGAGGGAAACGTGTTTCCATCCAGCTGCTCATCATTTCCTCTGAGGCTGCTGGCCTCTTCGCAGCATCACTCAAAACCTGCCAATAAAATACATAAATGTCCTGCTGTCAGTCTGGGAACCGCCAGGAAGCCCACGCTCAGACCGTTTCAGCAACCTTCATTCTGAGGAATGTTTGTTTCTCTCCTGTTTCTTCATGTCGAAATGAAACAAAATTCAATCAGAAGCTGCAGGAGCATCCAGCATTTAAAATGAGATGTAATCAGGTTATTTATGCAGCACCGATTCACAACACATTCACTGAGGAACGTTCATTAATTCCAGTTCATTCTAGTTTCCAAACAAAGCAGAAGAATTTGGTTCATAAATCTGGAAAAGGTAAATAAATACTTGAGTTAATCTGTGTTTTGGTGAATTTGGTGAATTTTACAGCTGAAAACTCTGCAGGTGAATTAAGGGGTGAATCTGTTGTTCGGTACGGTGGAGGATCTGTGATGCTGTGGGCTGAGGTCTGACTTTGTTAGAGTTTACGGCACCAGAACTCTTTGACTTTGGACTAAAACTGGTTCTTACTGAGCGTTTCAGCAGAACAACGAACCAAAACATTTGATTAAATCGTCACATTCAAACTTTGCATGAATTTTGCCATAAAACCTGCAGCTGAAATCTAAAATAAAACCAAACTTTAAGGTTAGTTATGGTGTCAGGTTGTAACTGTGATGTTATTTCATTTCTGCAGTGGACCGGGTCCAGGTGGAGGCGTCCCCCGAGGGCCTGGAGAGAAATCAGCCATTTAAAGCAGCAGCTGGAGGCAGAGATGGAGTCCTGTCGCTTTAAGAGCTGCAGGGACGATTATCTGGGTTCACAGCACAAATCTGATCGGTAGCAGAAGTTTCACCCTGCAGGATCCAGCAGGGAAACGATCAACCAAGCAGCAGGAGGAGCTCAGAGGAACCAGAACCCAGAGGCGGGTCAGAACCCGGAGGCGGGTCAGAACCCGGAGGCGGGTCAGAACCGGACGATGTTCATGTGAGATTGGAAACGGCTGGGGGAGAAAAGACGGGCAGGAAGACGTGTTGCTGTCACCTGACCTACATTCACTCATCTGCAGCAAACAGACGGTCTTCTGGACCGGTACCGGGTTCTGGGCCAGCTGAACCATGGAGGCTGAGGGGAGCCATACTGGGATGGCTGCGGGTCAATTAACTCATGACCAGAGGGAAACTGGAAACCAGTTTTAAAGTTACTGCTCAGAAATAAAGAAGAAATATTTAAATACTCAAAATGTTTTTATCTGAAAAGAAACGAGACGAAAGAAAAATGAAAAATTAAGACAGAAGAAACGAAGCAAAGCTTTTTCTTAAAATACATTTCTTAAAAAATAATTGTTTCCTTTTAAAACATTTTAGCTAGAAGCTTTTTCCACTAACATAACAGTTTATATATTTTTTCTATTTTTTTGCTAATGTACACTGAACTGGACGAAGGTTTTTTTTGTTTTTGTTTTTTTGTTGTTGTTTTTTACAGACGGCAGATTAAAATTCTTCTCCAGTTCTTTGGCTGAATGTGGAACCAAAACTCTGCTCTGCCTGCAGGCCTCAGTCTGTTCAAATGAAATCTGGTTCAAATGTATCTGAACGCCAAGCGGACCAGAAACCGCTCCAAAAGCAGGAAGTGGATCAAAGTGCAAGGCATTCTGGGTAAATATAACCAAAACAAACACTAGTGAGTCCAGAGCTAACAGCTGAAATGGCTTCATGCTTCACATCAAGACAAGAGAAAAATCTCTGCTAGAATCTGAAGCCTCTCCGTTTCTGCATCCGTTTCATGAAGGAGGTTTTGTTGTTGCAGCGCCCCTGCAGGCGGGGAGGGGAACAGGTTGCTCAGAGCAGTGGAAGAAAACCAACCAGAAATGGAACAAAAGTTTGAATTTTGATCCCTGATCAATCTGCATCTCTAACCTGCGTCTGAAACTGAGCAATAATTACATTTTTATTCAATTTATTTCATGATTTTTCAACTCTCTGGTTCAAGTGGCCAAAAAGCAAAAGTGCAGAATATTTTCGAGTGAGTTCGTCTCTTGTGGGTTTTGTCATATTTGAATGTTTTAATTAAGGTAAACAGCCTGTGAAATTGGCTCCAGAGGCAAACAGGAAGAGAACTGCAGCAATTTCATTATCAAGAAAACTATTAAACTCTGAGCGTCGTCTGCAGTTCATTTCCGTCCAAATCGACTTCATCTCCAGCTAACAAGTGTGGAAATCATTTATGAAGCTCCAAGATTGTTTCTTAATGAATATTTCTGCTGTTTCTTTGCTCAGTTGAGATCCATGAATGGGAGCCGGCAGCAGGTTTCCGTCCCTCCAGCCCGTCTCTGGTCCATCTGCCTGTTATCAGGCGCTGATGCCGTCAGTGACGGAAAGAGTCAGATAACAGAGGCAAACATGCAGCTGCTGCCGAACCAACCCAGAACCGCTCAGCCGGTCCAGAGATTTCAATCTGCACCATGCAGGGAGGAAGAGAGAGAAATGATAAAAGTCGACCAGATCGTGTCGACTGATGTTTCAGGATTACTGCACCTTGAACGAACTTAGATTTCCACATCTTTAAAAGGTTTTTCTACTGACGCAGCAACATGGAGGAAACAATACGTGGAAATGTTGAACTGGACCTCTGGGTGTAACCAAGAGGATCAGAACCAAATGAAGTCCTGATGTTCCTGTTGCATTCTGAAGAAAGAAACATGAAAACTGCAAATCGTGACTTTAAAACATCCCAAATCCTTCAGTTTCAAGCAGCTTCATCTCTCTGAGGGTCTGGAAAACAACTTCCTGTCCACAGAGAGGGTCTGGAAAACAACTTCCTGTCCACAGAGAGACAGGAGAGACAGCCTGTCCATCAGGCTCGCAGACGGAAGCTCAACATGTCCTGACTCAGATTGGCGCTCCAGGGGCTCGGCCTCGGCGACAGCCTGACATTTTCCCTGGAAGTTAAAAGGCAGCAGCAGAATTTGAATTTGGCTGCTCTTCTGAAGCCGGCCGGTCCTTCAGTGGACCCAGAACACCGGAACCGCCCCGTTCACCACGGCTCTGCAGAGACGGCGCAGAGGCTGAATGTGAAACATGTGAACACTGCTTCACATGTGAAACATCAGCATCACCTCCAACTGCTGCACATTTAACAGATTCATGTTAATGTGTTTGCACTAGAAACAAGAAAATATTTTGTGTTTTTGCAGAGTAACAACTAAATATTGAGGAGACCCAGTTTTTATTTTGATGTTTCTGCTTATTGGGGAGAAAATATCAAATATTTAAATATATGAATATCATATTTACTGCTGCATCTTTACAAATGTTCCCATTTTGAATATAAAGATCAACATGTTTCATAAAGTAGAATAAAATATTCCTTGATCTGTTATCTTGGGAACTGTGAGGTCACGTGTCGCCTCATGAAACAGTTTGTGCCACAGAAGTTTTTAATTTCCAGGAAACTTTCTGCTCCACTGACCTGCAGTTTAGTGCAGCGACTCTTAAACTGCAAATTATCCAGAGGCAAAACGTTCATCCTGGGAAAATAACCTGTCAGAGAAACTAAACGGAAAACCAGAAACAACCTGAGAAAACGTCTTTTCTGTTGCAGGAAACTGAAATGATCCTGAACGTAAACCTGATCAACCCAGTCGACCTTCAGGAAGCAGCTGCTTCAATCTGAACGCTGACATGCAGCACTGAATAAATGATTACTGTTGAACTCTCATGAGTCTAAACTTTAACATACTATAATCAGAAACATATTCATGCAGATGTTTTCTAATGAGTGTTTTTCCATATTTAATGTGAACTTTCAACCCAGTCTGTGGTTTATCTGTGTCTCTGTGCTGATCTGCAGTCGCTTATCTAAATGTGCCGTAATAATGACGGCTTGTTGTCTGTAATGTCAGATGAGATGAGCTGCACTTTGCTTCCAGCTGCATAATGGATCATCTCACTTATGTCCATTATTATGGAAAAATACTGCAGGAAGCACAAAACAGAAGAAATGAAATATAATTAGATTCCAGCTTCCAGAAATATTTGGTCAGATTTTGTTTTTGAAGAAAAGTTTGATTTCTGATTTAATGTTTATGTTGTAAACGTTAAACTAGTTAAAGGTACAGAACCCAAAAGAGTGAAAATGGTTACTGTTGAAAATGAGAAGTTTTTCAGTAAATCAAACAAATTTCCCAGCCGTTCCTGAAGGCAGCATGATGCCCAGTTGTGGTCTGGAGTTGAGGTCATGAGGTCATGAAAATCCTGATCTAGTAAAGAAGGAAAGTCAGTGAACAGAAACCAAACGACAAGCAGACGGAGTTACAGTCGGTGGAAACGATTCGTCTTCTCTGTTTCTTTTGGGTTTAGCTGCTTGTTTCCCCTGCAGAGGTGGATCAGCCTGAACACACACACACACACACCACACACACACACACACACACACACGCACACACACACACACACACACACACACACACCCCCACACACGCACACGCACACACACAGTTAGAAGTAAATGTCCCAGCGTCCGTCTCTCTGCTGTGGATTAAAGTCTCCACTGGGACTCAGTCGTCTGTCTCAGTCAGTTGGATCGAACCCACTCTCTCTCTCTCTCTCTCTCTCTCTCTCTGTGCCTGTCTCTCTCTCTCTCCTGCTTGTTTCTAATCCCTCTGTTCTGCTGCTCCTCTTCCTCCCTGTCGGCTCATGTTGCACAACCAGCAGAAGGAGTGATAGCGCAGAGGAAGGAGCTTCATCCCTCAGGCCATCAGACCTTCTGCTGATGTCACAGCAGAATATTTGAGTGTCACTGATGTTTGTTGGGTTGCCCAACTGCATCCCAACAGACCCAACTGCATCCCAACAGATCCAACTGCATCCCAACAGATCCAACTGCATCCCAACAGACCCAACTGCATCCCAACAGACCCAACTGCATCCCAACAGACCCAACTGCATCCCAACAAACCCAACTGCAACCCAACAAACCCAACTGCATCCCAACTGGGAGTCAAAACACGGCAAAAATAAAAAACGACCAAGGAATTTAAGTTTAGTTTGAAATGAGACAAAACTAACTCATAAATAACTTTCTCAGTAACGTGTAAAAGTTTATTTATTTTAAGTTAAATGTACTGAAATTCTGGGACCTTGTAAGATATTTTTATACAATTTATGAGTGAAGCAACAAATCATCAACTCAGTTAATAAAAAATGTTTGACAGAGAGCGACGTTTGGAAAAGAGAATAAAATAAAACAATTAGAGCAACAAAATGAGTTTTTATCAAATTTTATGGAAGAAATTAAATGATGAGTTAGAAAAGTATAAATATAAAGCAACTTAGAAAAAAGTTTAAAAACGAGGAAACATGTAGCAAAATGCTATTAATTATATTAAAATGTATTAATAATTGTAACATTGAGAATGTGAGGTTTAAGTGATTCAAAGAGGGAATAATTTAAATGTTTGTCAGTTGATGAGCAGAAAATCATTAGATCATTAGATCATCATTTACTTCATATCAGTAAATTGATGTAACATTGGAGAAAACATCTTATGATAAGTTAAATAATCTCCCAAAGGACCAGAAACTTTTTCATAAATATTAAAACAAACTCCTATTTCTTGTTGAAAAGTTAAATTCATCAGTTATTTTATTATAATTTATAATTCATTGACATAAATACATAAGTCATCAGTTATCAGTGAAGTGGACATTTTGCTCAAATTTCCACTTTTCATTTTATTTTTCAAATAAAACAATTAAAAAACGTCACAATGTTACAAAAGCAAATCTTTATTTTATTTATTTGTTATTTTGTCTGAAAGCTTTTTCTCTGTAAAGTTAATTTTCTTTCATTTCAAGAAATGTTCTCTAGAATCGAGAACAAAATGGCGACGTTTTGTGTTTCTGCAGTGAAGATCCTGAAAAGGAACATAAAAGATGAGTTTTATTCTTTGCTCTGAAAGTAATTGTTAAATTACTGTCAGCTCTGGTTGGACTGCAGATGGTTTTAAAAACAACCCGATCCCATTTTCTCCCTCCAGAACGTTGTGAAATTTCAGGCTTTTTGCTGCTGACAGGAAAATAAAAGTGGAAAGTGGAAAGTTTGGGCTAAAATGAAATTGAAAAGCTTTTTCCATCCAATAAATGAGGAGTTTCTGCTTCGAAAGGCTTCACCTGATTCAGAGTACAGCAAGCTGATTTAACATGTAATCAGGGGTTCGTATGGTGAGATCATCATTATCTAATTATTATCAGTGTTCATCATTTATCAGTGTTTTAGTTCCATAATAAGTTAAATACATAAACCCTTCATTTGGATTTCCGTCCATCATAGAATCACTTCCTCTTAAAGTGGAGCAGCAAAAGCAAATGAGGAGGATTAGCAGATTAGCAGAGCGAGCGAACAGCTGATGGAGTCGTCATGTTACTGTGGATTATCATCATTTCTGCTCAGAAAACAAAATGAAATCAAATGTTCCTGGAATCAGCCGTTTTCTGATGATTCCAGCTCTTTTTGCTGCTGCTTCTCCCTCAAACTGCAGAAACAGGAAATTGGAGTTTCATCACCGGAGCCGTCCTCTGGACTTCAGAACCAGTGGGTTTGGATTCTGGTGTGATTGCTGCTGGTGCAAAGGAAAGAAAGCGGCAGATTGCAGCTGCTGTCTGTCGTCCCTGAAGCTCCTTTGCTGATTGACCAATTATCCACAGGGACGTAATACCGTCCCACGCCGCAGCGCCGCCGCGTCCGATGAATCCTGACACACATCACTGCTGTCAACATGACAGTCTGGCACAGTGAGACCTGCAGAGGAGCTTTTAATGCCCACAGCTTCCTGCAGCCTGTTATTACAGCCTCTTAAAGTGAGAGACAGTCAAACGCGGCGCAGCAGCAGCAAAGGTCACAGATAATGTTGGCATTTAAATCTATAACCATAACTCTCATCTCTACGCTGCACCGCTGGTTGTTTACGTTCCTGTGAGGTTAAATGTTTGGTTCTGCGTCCAAACGACTCTGCAGTGAAACAAACTGAGTCTCCAGTTCATTTTGTTTTTAAAATCATTTAGCAGATTGATGCTTCCTAATCCATTCATCAGAAAACTAAAAACCAGAAACAATCCTGTGGATCAACTGACCGATCCAGGATCCGCCTGCAGGAACTCCAGCTGAGGAGGAAACTGCACAACCAGAACCAGAACCAGAACCGGAACCAGAACCAGAACCGGAACCAGAACCAGAACCAGAACCGGAACCAGAACCGGAACCAGAACGCTGTGTCTTCATTAAAGCACGGTGGTGGCAGCGTCATGCCTCAGGGGGTCAGAGTGGAATGAAACAGCTTTAACCTCTGATTCTCCAGGAGGTGATGAATCCGTCAGATTTCCAGATCTCAACATCAAGAGAGAAAAACAAAACGTAACGACGTGAAATCAGCAGAAACGTTTCCAACCGCTGAGCAGAAAACATGAACAGCGATTCTTCTGGAGGAATCGGTTTGCAGCTCCGAGCAAACGGCTTTTTGCAGAGATTCCCGGTCAGATTAGCCAACAGGAACTAAATTTAAATCCTGACTCCTGCTGTGAAAATTGCATTTTCAGATTTTCTTGATCTTCGGGGAAGGAGAGTTCCTCCGGATTAAGATGCTGCGTCGTTCACAGCGGATAATGGAAAACGTCCAGGCTAATGATGAATCCCAATGAGAGATTACAGACGGCTGCAGCACAGATGACCAGCCAAGAGGAAAAGCCGGTGGAGAGAAACGTGATGGAAGGAAAAACTCTGATTGAGTCAGTCAGCTGGAAATCAATTAGAAGATGATAGTAAAATCAGGAGATGTGGGCCAGTGACACAAATCTCAACTTTAGAGGCAGCTTTGTTTTAAGTTGATGATAAATTCAGTTTTACAGTTAAAACCTGCAGCCAAAGTCAACATGTATCACTCTGCCCCTCCCTCCCCTGTTTCTAAACACAAAAACTAAGTCATTCATTTCTATGTTCTCACTATGGATTAATGCGGCGTGGCGCGGAGATCCAGGCTGCTGTGACGACCTTCGGATCGTCTGCACTGATGGTTCTGATGTTGCTGATCTTCCTCGTCACAATAATCCATACATTCATACATTCATAGGTTCATACATTCATACATTCATACGTTCATATGAATGTATGAATGTATGATTCTACACTGAATCACATGATGGTTTCTGTGGATGCAGTTGGGTCCAACATAAATCAACATGTCCATGAAGCTTGTCAGCAGAACGTTCACCTGGTGGTCCAGTTGACTCGGTTCGATTTGACTAAAACTGCAACATTTGTTACATTTTCAGCGTTGAGTCCAGTGAAACCAACCAAACCCTGTTGGTTCCCCTCCTCGCCTGTGGGGGCGCTGCACTACAAACCACTGAAGGAAGAAACTCAAAAACCTCTGAAGAAGATGCTGATCGCAAAACACTTTATAGCAAAATGTAACCAGAAATAGAGCAGCGTCAGATTTTAGTAGACGTAGCCTTTGGCTAATGTGTTTGTTTTGGTTGTATTTACCCAGAATGCCCTGCGCTGTAATCCACTTCCTGCTTTTGGAGCCATCAGTCCAGAGTTCACTTCAACCGAACCGAGACCGAGGTTTGTAGACGGACCCGGGTTTGATTTTCAGTTGATTATGTATTAAAATAAAACCAAACCAAAGAACCGGACTTTCTAAAGAAACGGACTGGAGTTGGATTGAAGCAGACTAAACGGGACAGGTGTGAAGTCATCCTTTGTCTTTCTTCAGATTCTGGGATTTCAAAATAAAAGGCTTTAATTCTTTAATTTAATCTGAACAGGGAACCACTGAACAATAATCTGGTTCTGGTTCTTCTCAGCCCGGATGATGATACATTCCTTGCAAAATGGATCATCATTTTGCAAGGAATGAACAAATTCCTGAGTAAATGTTTTTGGTGCATCTTTTTCAACCATACTTTTTCCTTCCACTCAACTTTCAATACTCTGTTTGGATGTAGCGCTCGGTTAACTGTCTGCTGTAGTGTAAACGTTTCCAGGTTTAATCGCCTGAGTTCCCACTGAGGAACTTTTACACAATATTCATATTTTCAGAGACATTTTTACATAATCTGGTCCTCTTGAAGTATTTCCCAGTTTTTTTTAAGCCGTTTTCATAAAATTACATAAAGAGAAAAAGCTTCTCTGAGCCAATATTTGTGTTTTTTCCTGCTGTTTTCATCCTACAAGGATTTTGGATGGCTGCATTTTTAGTTTGTGTCGGCCTGCTGGTGTTTAATCCATACATTATTCATATTAGTCATTTTGTGACATTGCTGGCAGAGACACAGAGGGACCACACTGTTATCCTGCTGGAGGAATGTTCTTTTGTTGCGTCGGATGTTCTTCATCCTGCTCAGCTTTTCACACATGAATATAGATTTGTTCAGGATTTATGTAATTTATTTATCCCCAGCATGTTTTTTTAACTAACTCAACCCATATTTTGAGTCATTATTTCCAAAATTGTAAATATGCAACTAAGAGCTGCACTTTTTAAGCTTTTACAGCGTTTTTTCCAGAAAAATGACTTTGATTATGCAGGAAATTATGGTTGTAGGAAGAAAGAAAAGGTTTTAACAAGCTCATTTTTCTGTGTCTGGAGGAGGCGGAGCAGCACTTTAAAAAAACAGCCTGTTGCAATATTTCATTGGGTTCTGGGAAAATCAAGAGCTGAAAACAAAAACACAAAATCCATCTCTGCTTTCCATCAGGAAGAACAGATTTACATAAATCTGCTATTTACACAATCAATCAATCAATCAACAGGAATTTGGCATCTGTTCTTGCGGAGACGCCTCTTCTTGTTCTTTCAAATTATTCACACAATGAGCTGCAGATTCTTTTCAGACGTGACTTCAGGCTGCATTCGCACTTCAGTAACAGATCCAGAGCAGGAAGGCGTGAGGAAGAGGAGGAGGCAGAAACTGGCAGAAGACGGAGACGCGAGGGGAGAGGATGATAGGAAGATAAGAACCTGTGCAACAGAAACAGGAAGAGAAGGAGAAACGGAGAGGAAATACTGAAGAGAGGAAGGACAGAGGAGACGGACTGAAGACAAATTAGGACAAGAGATGATTTCAATTACAGGAACCTGCAGGTTACCAACCGGTTAGGCTGGTTAGTTACCCTGGAGGTATTTCTATGATCTTATTAGATTTATCTGCAGGAACCTTAAAGCCAGGGGCCCCAAAGACCCCAAAGACCCCAAAAAGACCCCAAAGGCCCCCAAAGACCCCAAAGACCCCAAAGGCCCCAAAGACCTGATCCAATTTATTATAACTCCAGACTGGAAGATGTTTCACCTTAATTTATTTTATTGTAGGATTTACAGGTTGACACGTCATTCAGAAACCAAGAACACCAAAATAAACTTAGAGATGTTAGCTATCTTTAGCAAGACAAGGCACAATCTAATGGTCTCCCTTAACAGACCACTATCTTGATGGTTGCCACGGCAACCACTGAACAGAGACAACAACATGCTGGGCCCTTTGAAAAGAACTAATAATGAATGCTTTCAGTTTACCTGGAAACAGCAGCGCCGGCGATGAAGCCAGGTGTAAACCAAACAAACCTGGAGCTGAAACCGAGAGAGCGACTGATGAACCACAGGAAGACGCCATCATGGATCGGTTCAACGGGTTTCTGCTCCATGAAGACATCATCAGGTACCGGTTCGCTCTGATCGGGTTTCTGCTCCATGAAGACATCATCAGGTACCGGTTCGCTCTGAACCCAACGGGTTTCTGGAAACCAGAGACCAAGAGGGAAAAACTCAAAGTGTGTCTGTGGCTTTAACGATGAGTGGACCAACCAGAACAGACACTGCATCACTAATGAGTTTGCATCAATAAATTGATGCAAACACTGCAAAAACAGTTTCTAGAGAAAAACAAGGACAAATGTTTTCTCCTCAATATAAAGGAATCATTTCCTTAAAATGCCCTGAAAAGTTTCTCCTGATTTAGTTTTGTCTCATTCCAGGATGTTTTCTCCATAAAACAGGCCAAACACTCAGTAAGGATTTTGTTTTTGCAGTGAAAGTGAAAAATGAAGTCTGCTTGGGTCCAAAGCAAACTGCAAAGCATGAAAAACAGAATCAATCTTTACTTTGTGTTTTGCCTTCCTGTGTTGTTTTTCTTCGGCCCAATCGAATCCACACCTCTTTGATTCATATTCCAGAGTCCCTAATGAGAAAACAATGCCTCCTTTCATGGAAAGAAAACATTACTTCTCCAAAGGTATGCAGAGATGAGCTCATCAAAGTGAAGGAAACCAGAGTTTCTGGGAGTTTCCAGGAAAATGAAAGGTGTGAATGTGTGTGAAGGCTCCAGGTAAACATGGTGATCAGGTCTCAACATGATGACAATGTTCCCACAAACATGGCGATCAGGTGACGCTTGTTGGGTTTTCATTTCTCTGCTCTCTGTATTTATGAACCCAAACATCATTTTCTACCTGCAGGTCGATTCTTCCTGCAGGTTTCATCATGTAGATCCAGTTGAGCTCAGTTCTGTTTGCAGAACCAGAGCAGCAGAAAAGACACAAGGAGGCGATTCACATCCAAACAACTACAGTCTAATGTTCAGTCACTGCAGCCGACTGTAAGTTAAACCCAGATGACAGTTTTCTACTCAGAATCAGGCTTTTTAGAAAAACTTTATCTACTTCAAAACATTTTTCATCTTAATGTAGTAAACAGTCGACCTTTCAGTGTAAAAGCATCAGATTTTCATGTCTCCATGTTTGTTGTATAAGCAGCTCTTAGAGTATAAAATCATTTTAATTCAGAATAAGAGCTTAAATCTGTTTGTTTACTTCATTCCTTCAGGATCTGACAGATTTTGAATTGTTTTCTTTCTAGCTGATTTTAGATACCAATCTCCTCCTGTTCCAGTGTGCTGGTGAACCTCAAGGCTCTGGTTTGGAGCCTCGGCTCTTTCTTTAGTTTGTGTAAATTCTGTCAAGCTGTAAAGAGTCTGATCACTCTATGCAGATGATATTCAGTTGTATATGCGGTTGGTAAAAAGCCAACAAAAGGAAACCGAGCGGCATTAGTGGTTTAACGTTCTACTCTTTCCACTCGTAGAAAGTTTATTATCTACAAAAGTTTTGTTAAACCAACCAAAATAAGGAAATATACAATATTAACTTTATCCAAGTTACATAAGTAAATGAAAATCAGGACAAAGTCTCCAGTTGTTGATTCCCAACATGAATAAGCAGAAGAAGAAAAACCTGATGGAGTCTGGAAACACAATTATCACCAACACAGAGACAATCTGTCCAATCTGAAGAGATCAGAAGGTCTTTCATGACAAAGCGACGCCTCCATCAGCTGCAGGAGTTTTTTCTGCCCTGCCCTCTCAGCAGCTGTCTCCTCTCATGAGTTCGTCTGTCAGAGCATAAAGAGCTTCACCACCACAGAAGCTGCTCATCTTTGTTCTCTTTGCGTTTCCTGAAGGAAAACCACATGTTGCATTAGATCAGGAGCTTGATGCTGCTCTGTCTCTGCTGGAATCTCACAGTCCCTGAAGGAAGCTCACATAATGCCACTGTGGATCGTTAGCTAATTGGAAGGAAGGAGACGTTGCATTCATTTGCATGCAGAATAGAAGTGCAGCGGCTCGTTGTCGAGAAACAAACTAACTACTTTTTCTGTCCTTTTTCTTCTGCTTTTATTTCTCTTTTACTTCAGAATTTTAATGCAACTATTCAGAAACTATTTGAAGATTTTTATTTAGTTTCACTCTGAATTTATCACCAAACAAAAAAGATAAAATCCCTTCTAACCGTAACCAGATTTTGGGTAAAGAGCACCGAGCTGAGCCGCCGTCCTGCACCAAACTACCGTAGTTTGATGACCTGATCAGGAGTCAGAACTGGACTCTAAGAGGTTCTGCAGGGACCGGATGGAGACCTGAGGTACAACGAGTGTTAGGTTTCATTATTTTTTCATTATTATACCATGAAACTGAAGAGCAAACACGAATCAATCAAAGCTGCCAGTTAATCAATATTTACACTATAAATGTTAATTTCTCCTCCTGTTAAAAAAAACACAGGATTCCATTAAGTCTGCAGCACAGAGCGTTACAATTTAATTTACTTTCCTTGGGAACATAAACAGTTTGGAAAATTAAATCCTAAGGAAAAAAACCAACAGCGACGTATTTTTCCTTCTGAAGCTGCGACGCTCATTTACTGTCCTGAAGGCGGGAAGGATTAGGACGAGTTAGCATTTTCACTTCTGCAGTCATAATGTCAGGCCTCCTGCTGTGTGTGTGTGTGCGTGTGTGTGTGTGTGTGTGTGTGCGGCTTCGTTTTTAAGGTGCGTGACCTTTTAAATTACAGCAGGATTGACTCTGCTGTTGGAGCGGATATATAGCATGTAAACACACACACACACACACACACACACACACACACACACACACACTACACACACACACACACACACACACACACACACTGACTGACACACACACACACACACACACACACTAAAATGCATACACAGACATAATCCACCTCGCTCTCCTGCAGATAAAACAACAATATTCACACATTAAAGAGTTCAACCCTCTGAGCTTCCTGCCAAATTAAAAGAGCCACAGCCTGTTATTATTATTATAATAATTATAATTATGATGTGATTGTGATGTAAACATGAAGCTGATTGCTCAGGAGGTGTGAGTTTGTGTTCAGTTATGTTTCTTTCTCCTGGGCTTTTTGTGGTTTATTGAGTTTCTTAATAATAAAATTGGACAAAAAAATAACTTTGTGAATCTCTAAAACTTTCACACATCTTGTCCTGCTGGATCTGCAAATATCAATGTATTTTATTGGGATAAAACTGATCAGAGTCAAACTGCAGGTTTCTCTGGTTCGACTCACCTGAGACAAAAAGCTAACAAACATGTTGCTGCTTCTCCAGGGATTTAATACTGAAATGATTATTTGATGGAAACAGAAAAAATATATTTGTGGTTTAGATCAAAACATTTTCCCAACCGGGAAATGTTTTTGAAACATTTTGACTATTGATCGATGCTTTGTGTTTTGTTTTGTTTTAATTAATCCAGACAAACTATAAACAAGATTTTCTCCACATCTAGATTTTGATTTAAAGTCAGTTTCCTAAATTCATTTTCCCCCAAAAAAACTAAAACACTGAGCAGCAACACAACATCTGGAAGATTATTTCTGCACATTTTTCACAATTGAAAAGCTCCTTGCTGCCATCTAGTGGTTGGATTGAATACTAAATACCAACGTATTGTGCCTTATTATCCGCCATATTAAAATGAAGCACTGAACTTAATGCATATTTTCTGGTTTTTACTGAGGAATATAACTTTAAATTACTCGTGTTAAGTTTGCCTCGTCTCCGATTTCTAAAATATTCAAAAAAATGCACAAAAAATGAACAACGACATGCGATTGGCTGGCGTTTGCTAAGTAGCCAATCAAGGAGCAGCATTAACTTTTCCTTTGCGCTGATTGGCTGAATATAAGGAAGACTGTGGATATTAGCTTCTGCCGTCGCGCTAACATGGTTTCCAATGTGTGTTAATGTATGTTAGGTTGTATTTGGTGTTTAAATGATTAAAAGAGGAATTTATAAGCAGTTTTATTAATAGGCAGGTAAAATCCATAATGCTAGCTAAATACCTGAACCTAAAGTAAAAACAATGAGTTGTTGGTATAATTACACATAAATCCACAGTACAGTAATATTGAGCATGAATAATTATTTCCATTTGGAAAAAGCAGAGCATGCAAAGTGGTTTAACTGTCAGTGTTTTCCTCAGAATAAAACCTTTTTATGTTTCTTATCTTCTGCATTTCTGGCTTGTCTGCGTTTGAAAAGGTCGCCTCTGTTTACTCTGATTTGCTTAAACCGATTTCCAGTTATCTCCATAAAATAAACATCGTTCAGTGAGGACGGCGTTTAGCATTTATTCATCAGCGCAGACCCAACGCATGGCATCGCTTCTCCTAAAGTGAAACGCCCGCTGCAGAAAATCCAATTAGCAGAGGTCATGTGGGGAGGAAGGGGACGCGCTGCGGTTTGTCAGGTTTTTGTTTGTTCCCAGACTCCAGCAGGAAGACGCAGTTAAGGACATGCTGAACTGCTGAAGAGCAAATGGATTCACTCAGCCCTCTGTAATGACAGCAATCAAGATAAACGCAGAGCGGCGTATGCAGACGGAGGCCAGTGAGGCTAAAGCAGGGCAGATCGAAGCCGTGTGTGTCTATAATGAGCTGGACTGGGAGCCGTCGGTCCTCAGGCCGCAGCCAATCAGGGCTTCCCCTCGCCCGGCGCTGATGCTGCGGCGCTGATGCTGCGGCGCCCCGCACTCATTACGCAGCTCTTCAGGCCTGATGGTGTGGTTGGCTGTGAGTGGCTGTAATTAAGCCTTTCAGTGGGCTCAGCCACTCTGACCTTTGACCTCGCTCATTTGCGCTGTCATTCATCCAGAGTCCAGCCATTCACTCTGATGGCTCCATTCTTCACTTTACTGTGCGTAAACAAAGCCCGGTTCTGTTCAGAACCAGCTGTGTTTCATGTATTCACACTGCATTAACATCAGTTTCATGCATTAGTCCCACATGGAGCCGAATGTTTATGACAGGCTGAGCTGGCAGGTTAATGAGGAAATTCCCACTGAACACAAACCCTCTGCAGTCTGCTACCACAGTTACACCTGCCACACTTTTAAGATTATTCTTATGTCCCACTTCACAACTCTGCTCTGCTTTTGGATGATTTAATGTGTCATTGTTTTATTTTAAAATACATAAACATATATGGTGATAAAGTGGAAAAATGGATGGATGGATGGATGGATGGATGGATGGATGGATGGATGGAAAGAATTATCTAGTTGAAGAAACTGAAAAGCATCCAAACAATAGAAAATGATTTAACCTGATAGTTTTAAATGAGATAAGATTCTAAAAGAAGAAAACAAAGTAAATGATGATGATGATGATGATGATGATGATGATGATGAAGATGATGATGATGATGACTGTCAGAAGGTAAAGCCGAGCCTCCACCTGGCTCCCGTTGTGAATCGGTTGAGAACAGATTCTCAGAGGATGGAAGCTCATCGTCTGACAGAAACATGAGGTCGGCGTTTCTGCTCCGACCTGCTGTGAGGAAACAAGTCGCAGGTGGATGAAGATGACTGCGCCGCTGGAAGACGGGGGCAGAAAATAAAGGAATAACAGAGGGAAGTGGAGATGGAACAGCAAAACATCTCGTCTGTTAAACTGTTACAAGGAGACGAAGCCGGCAGACGAGCAGGATTCAGCCGAGCAACAGCTGTGAAACCAAACGTCTGTCAGGGTGTGTGATTGCTTTTCACTTTACTTCCAGCCTCATCTCCGTCTGCCAGTGACACAGACTCACTGAGATTAATACGACATGTTCACAGCATCTGGACAATATTCAGGAAGGAAAATGTGTTTCCTTTAAAACAGTCCAATGTTTGGAATCATATTCATGTGAATAAACGTTCAGAACGATTGAAAACAGGGACTGTTTGTGAGAAAACAGAGTTTCAATGAGCTCCGGTTTCCTGAACTCAAGACTTTAATAATTCCTTCAATCTTTCAACTAAGTAAGTCCAACTAAATAAAACACAGGAAGTAGCAACTGATTTCTGTCCGTCCATCGTCCAACTCTCTGTCTCCCTTCTGATGGAGGCATTGTCCGTCGATCAATGCCTCCATCGATTCTTCCATCCATTCGTCCTCTAACTGTCCCTCTATGTCTCCATGCTGGTTTTCCCCAAGGTGATCCATGATTGTTCACTTTGTTATCACATGGTTGGCTGTTATAAATCCATCAGTCTTTATGGTTGAATGTTGGGAAGTAGCTTCACATGGATGTGGGTTTTAAGTGCGAGTGAAATGGGAGCGTTTGGGTCGAAACCCAGAACGTCCATGAGGAAGTTCAAGCTGTTTGACCAAAGAGCAAAGAGAGGAATGCTTCTCACATCTTCTCATAATGTTGAGCCCATTATGTTTCTGATGTGCTGATCTCTCCCATGCAGTCATTTACTCCGTGCTTCAGGAATACATTACCAAATTGCCAGCATTTATGGACTGCATGTGCATTTTTCTCAGTAATGAGCAACGGAAAGATGTTCTATAAGAAAACTGATGATACAGAGACCGACCCGGCAACTCATTATTCCACCCGACTCTGAAGTCAACATGAAATAAACTGAAAACGAAGTGTTTTCACTGCTAAAGAGCATCATCGGTCATAACGCGAAGAAACTTTGGGTCAACTTCTAGAGTCCAGGGAAAGTGGTGACAGGATGTAATAAGTGCAAAAATAAAGCAAGAAAAACATCTTAACTTTGCCATCAGGAGCCAAACAACCACTGAATTGTTGGACTGCCCCTTTATTCCAGCACCAGACATCAGCATCAATTTAATTTAGAGAATAAAAAGAGGGATTTTCCATCCCTCCACTGCCTTCAGCTCCAGCATCCACCAGACGAAAGGCACGAATAATAATAAAGTCTCACTCCTGGCTGAAAGCAACTTAAAGAGACCAATTATGTTAACAGAGTGTTTATACTGTGGGAGGAAGCAGGAATACATGCCGACTCCAAAGACCCCAGGCTGGAGTCTGGACTTCCTGCTGCAACCTGCTGCACCACAAAGAATCAAAAAGGGAATTTGATAAATATAATGAATCCAGCTCTGCAATAATCAGTGGAGATTTTCTGGTTCGTTTATGTCAACCATCTTTGGCTCAGCGTCCTCAGACAGAATCTGAATGATTTAAGTTGAACACCTTTTGTCCAGTGAGCTCTTTTGCTTCTCTCCATAATACTATATATATATTTGCTAAAGTGTGTGAGTTGTTTTTTTCCACTTAAAAAATCTCTGCTCTAAAAGTCAGAGAGACTGTAGAGGTGAGGTCAAAGGTAACCATCTTAAACTGCATTTATCCCGGACGAGCCCCCACTTGATACACACTGGCTCAACAGCGATGGCTCCTGCCACATTGGGAAAACGTCAACAGTAACACGATAGAAGAAAATGTTGCTCCCATGAATCTAAGAGTTAGAAAACATTCAGTCTGCTTTCTTCTCAAGAGTGAGGGGCCCAGAAAATGTTTCCCTTAAATTTAGAGAACTAGGTTGGTCTGGCTTGTTTGGAAGGGTTGAAGGAAAAATCTTCTTCCGTCCAAAAAGAACCTGCATAGTTTGTTCAGATCTGATTAAAAGCTCCTGCCAACATGAGAAAACCTCCACATGTTTGTTTGTCACTGACTCAAATATTCTCATTGATCTCTGGAGGAGGAACGGGGCTGTTGTTTGATCTCAGGGGTCTGACACCACTTCAGATCAGGGAGTCTGCAGGAAACAGCCATCAGCTGCTTTATTAGCAGGCGAGGTGGAGCGAAAACACGCCACCATCATTAATCCTTACAACAAGCACCTGTGCAACTTCCAGGAGACCTTTAACCTCTAATCGTCCTTTAATCAAACCTCACAAGAGAACTGCAGCTCTGCTTCCCTCTTTTACTGTCTGACGCTCACATTATGAACAGACAGGAGCCCATAATGAGCTCTGCTATTGATTAACCAATAGATTAGGCCTGTGTATCGATCGCCCTCTGACAGCACAGAGAGGGTAACGAGGTAAAGACACGCGCCGACTCAGCAGATCAGGCATTTCAGGCCAGGACCACGAAAATAATCAGGATGATTAATCAGGATGAAGACGAGCTGGAGACAGGAAGAAAATTAGATTTAGATTAAGTTTAGAAACAAAAGATCAAACTCTGAGTGGTTTCATATTTAGATTGTCAGAAGGTTCCATCTGCAAGTTGATCCAGTTACTTACACACATCCGACAAATCCTTTTGGTCTGACTTACATCACATTCAACATTTGGTCAAATATGTTACTGTATGAAGCATTTAGTCACAAACTAGTAGTTTATGTTTAATTTCAAGCAACCAGGATCTTTTCCAGGGATTTCAAGTCTTGGATGGAAAATCTAAGTTTTAAGTTTTTGAGCTTCAAATTCACTTCAAGTCTAAAGTCTTTAGTCGAAGTTTCAAACTCGTTTCCATCTGTGAGAACCAGAACCAGGACCAGAACCAGAACCAGAACCAGGACCAGAACCAGAACCAGAACCAGGACCAGAACCAGAACCAGGACCAGAACCAGAACCAGAACCAGGACCAGACCAGAACCAGGACTAGAACCAGAACCAGAACCAGGACCAGAACCAGAACCAGGACTAGAACCAGAACCAGAACCAGAACCAGAACCGTTCTCCGTCTGATCGCCTGCTGGAGTCCAGTTTTAAATCACCTGCTCCGCTAGTTTCACTTTCAAACTGCTATCTCTGGGATTTTTCAGGTTCAACTTGGATAACCGTGTCTTTGTTGCACATGATGATCTCGTCCAAATCCACATTTTCTACTCCCACTGGTTCCGACCTCAGCTGGTATAGCAGCACATTTATTCTGCTGCTGCAGAATTGACACATAAATCAGAGTCACATATTTGTTACATAAGTCTTTTAATTTTCTATGTAGAGACTTATAGATTTTAAATACTCAAGCACTATTATTTATTTTCAATTCAAGGACAATCTGAGCTTCTGGAGTCAAAATCTCTGCTTAGCCTGATAAGCAGCTTATCTGAACAAAGAGGAAACAGTTTTCAGTTCTTTCCTCCTTATCAACAGAATAAGGTTTTATTCCCTCCTGCAGTGGAGACACTAGTCTGTCTCCCTTTGTCCTTGGGACGAACTGAGGAATGACGAGATAACTTTAAGATCATTTTTACAGATTATTCTACTATGTCCATTTATGCAAACTGTTCGCATGCAGTGATGTCATTATTGTTGCCCCACAGCAGAAATGTTGGTTCTCTGATGGTGAAAACATGATCCTGGTTCAAACCTGGAGTTCAGGATCAAATAGAGACAAAAAGCCTTGAGAAGCATTGATGAGTTTAAAGACTAAAAGATTACAGGCTAATCAGAAGAAAGGAGGGACCAGAACTTTATGCTTGTTTGTGACTTTTGACTCATTATCTGAGCGAACACACACACACACACACGCACACACACACACACACACACACACAAACACACACACGCACACACACACACACACACACACGCACACACACACACATAGAGAGACGTTCCTCTGGAAACGTCAGTATGAAACAAAGTTGTGCATCTGACGGCTCAGGATGTTTCGTTTGATCCGAGGACGCGGCGCTCTGCTGGTCTCTTGGTAATTAGCCAAAGTAAAAGGCAGCAGCTGTATTTTTATTTTTAAACCTCGTTTCCTCTGTGCTGCGGCTTGGAGGAGCGAGGAAGCTGCTCTCTTTGCACCTTGCAGGACTTTACACTTGCAAATGTCAGCGAATGAAATAACCGTTTTACCAACTTTGCAGAGAATCTTTCTGCTTTTTAAACAATATTGTAGATTATTTTATGAAAATGTAGTTTAAATTTTTTATTGAGGATAAAAACAATTTTTCTGAACTCAGACGAGTTTCTGCAAAAGCATAAAAGATGATAACAATCAGTTACTTTTCTTTTTACTGGTCTCACTAATGAGTTTTTAATCATTAATATTGAAACATTTTTTAAAACTCAGCTTCTGTTTTCATTAATCCTAAATCCCAAAGCCTATAATCACCTCTTATTTTTTACAAATGATGCACCACAAATCTGGAACAAACTTCCAGAAAACTGCAAAACATCCGAAACACTGAGATCCTTTAAATCCAGACTCAAACCCAGCAGGTTTGATTCATATTCAATAAAACATTAATCAATAATGTGACGTGTAACGACACCACAAGGCAAAATGTAATGATTTAATTACTGACTGTTTCTATGACTTTGTATTTTCATGTCATAAAACACTTTGAACTGCTTTGTTGCTGGAATGTGGAGTAAAAATAAACTGGACTGAATTTTAGCCAGATGAACTAAAGTCACTAATAAATGATGATGACAGTATTTTCTGGGGACTTTGTGTCGTATGAAGTGTTTCTCAGCAGAGATGCTGGTTGTTTAACCAGCAGCTCCAGATTATCTACCACAGGTGTAAAAACAACCTGCATCAAAGATGCCGCAGCATCTCCGCTGCAGCATCTCCGCTGCAGCATCTCCGCTGCAGCATCTCCGCTGCAGCATCTCCGCTGCAGCATCTCCTGCTCCGAAGCTCCTTGGATTCTCCTTCTTTGCAGTGAACTATAAATCCTGCAGGCCTTCAGGATGGATTATTCATGTCTGCATTTCGATGCCCTTTACAGAAACAAACAGCAGCTTTATGTTTCTCTTTTTGCCTCCAGCTGGGAACCTGAAACGCTCTGCAGGTTTATCTCCACCACCATGTTTCACATCGCGGTGATCCGTCTGCACTGAGCGCTGGGTTTGTTTCCCTCCAACCTTTATTTGCAGGGTCAGAGTTCACTGAGTGTGACGCCGTGTTGTCAGGACGCTAATATCCGCTGGATACTGGACCGTTTTCACCAAACTGCCTCATTTTTTAATCAGAAGTGGAAATAACTGGAATCACATGTTCACCGTTAACTTTACCTAAGAAATAATGAGAAGAAAAGCTAAACTGGTTTCCAGCCTCTACAGTCACAATGTGACCTCAGCAGAACAACTTCAGGACTTTTCTTCCTCGGTTCCCCTGAGTTTCAGCTTCCTCAGTTACTTCCAGTTCAAAGCCTGCGGAGCACTGGAAGCACTGGGACCACTGGGATTTAACATTCAGGAATAATCTGTCAGATTATCTGGCTGCTTCACTCCAACAACTGAAATGTTAACATTCAGGAAGCGGGTTATGTCATAAATATGGAATCTCTGATAAAAATATGTGAATAAATTGAACAATGAATTATTTACTGCACAAATCTGACAAGCTGGTAAAATGTTAACCAAATAAACCAAAGACAACAGAACATGTTTACTTCTTACTGGTTTTTCTCTGTTGGTTGAACTGGCAGGACAATATCTGCATGTTTGTGTTTAGAAACAACAAACAGCCCCATAAAATATGTTCCCCAAAGTGAAAATGATCAAACTTCTGCGTGTTAAATCTCTTTTAACACCCAGAAGGTGGAGTTAAAACTTGAATCTTGGTATTTTAATTAATACATCAACACCTGATTATAGTTTAAATTCATAAAACTGCATCAATAAAAACACCTCAACTGATGTAAAAAAGTTTTAAATAAAGTACAATGTTTTTAAAACATGCTTTAACTAGAACAACCGAAACCTTTTGGGGCTACCCCAAAACGTGGCGCCCTGGGCGAGAGCCCGTTTCAGCTCGGTCTAAACTCAGGACCGTCCATAACTCACGTTTATGCATCGATGTTGTTTCATCTGTGTTTGAACTGAAGCCGGTTAGCTTCTCCTGCACATACATAAACACAACACCAACTTCATTATTTCTTATTTTCACACTTTAGAATGTAATTTGAATATAAATGAGAAAAACAGTAATTTTCCTGAAAATGTCACCAATAATTTGTTTTGCAAGACGCAAGAAAGCAGGAAGACAGCCATCATGTTTGAGATGTAAGAGCTGGGGACAGGCAGTGCTATGATTAGAAAAAAGTTTGTTTTCAAGTCTGAAGGTAGGAAAATATTTAGTCTAAATGATTCAAATCATAAATACCCAGTAGAGGAAAGCTTCGTTCAGGCGTGGTGAAGACCGGCGCCAGGCAGGTCGTAATCACGCATCAAGCTGATGCTCATCTGGGCCTTCATCAGGCCTCCTATCAGGAACCTGCCATCAGACAAACAGGAAAATTGCAGGTTGGATGATGACGATGGCAGAAGCAGCTGATTCAGCCGTTATGGAGCTTTGATCTGCATGCAAAGCAACAAACTGAAAAACTCATCAGCTTCTCATAAATTTACCCTCAAAGGCTGAACGAAGCTGATCAAAGTCATTCAGTTACAGTCTGAAGAGTTTAGAGTTAAATGTTCAATTTTGTTGATTATTATCGATTTAAAACCAATTAAAAGGATAAAATATCAATCAAAGCTGAAGTTATAGCTGATGCTAAAATGAAGGCCCAGGGTTAACATCAGTAATGACCCAAAGTTAATGAGGTGACAAATGAACGCATTTGAATTACAGTCTGATCAAGGCTGAGTCCTTTAGCACCTCTTGAAAGTTAATTAAAGTTTTTATGAAACATAAAAATCCACTGGACGATCAAGATGAAATGAACATGATGTACTGCTAACGCTCTGAAAAGTCAAAGTCAGCAGCTCACTTAATCTGCCTGTGTCTTGATTGATCACATTGGACTCCATCATCTTCGCAGCGCTTTAAATTTCTCCCTCTATGGGTCTGCAGACGCCGTTTTCACACATTTAGCAGATGCTGTAAAGTGTTGGCCCAGTGGAGCGTCTGCAGGTTTCAGACTTGATCTCTGGGTTAAAAGCGGCTCAGCGCCAGAGAGACGTCCTGCGGCGTGTTTGTCTCCTGAAGGAACCAAGTGGAATCAGGATTAAGGAAGCTGGATGACGCGCGGCGTCAGCTCACTCCAGTGTCCATCAACATCTCCATCGATACCAGCGAACATGAGTGAAGCTGACGACGGCGCTCATTAACGCCTCTTACGGCTGATATCTGACGGAGGTATCGACGCCACGCCGAGGTGTTGATAATGACGGTTAAGAGCAGTGAAATCAATGAGCTGCTCTGTGATGCTCATTTCAGAGGCTCAATCAGCTTTTCAGTGGCTCTCAGGAAGCAACATGAGGAGATGACACTAAACACCTGCTGGGTCTGGCTTTTAGCTTTTTCTGTTCATTTGCCTTTTCAGAAAGCTGCATCACCGTTAAAGCCTCTGGAAGTTGATTTCCATTAGACATGAGCAGAGAGACATCAGCTTTACTGATTTACTCATAATCATAACGGCAGCATAACAGCCTCTTAAGTGAGAAAAGTTTCTCTGAATCACATATCTCAGCTTTTATACGAGTTAAATGGGAAATCATAACGTTTTGACCAACTTCTGCCAGAGTAAAAGCATTCATCTAAAGCATTGAAGCCTTATATTGTGTAATATTCCTTTTTCCAAAGGTTAGGACACAAAACCTGGTCCAGGATCAGAAACACCCAAAAGCATCACTTTAAACTGACTGGAGAAACACGACACGGTGAAAAGAGAGAAGGTTTTGCTGTTTCTGGGTTTCAGTTTGCCCAGATGTTCCTTCAGAACTTTATTAGAATTTAAGCAAATAGTTTTTTTAATTGTTTTTACAGACATTTACATGAATATTTGTGGATGTAATGAAAACATAAACATGTTACACAAGTCTAAATGTTGGTAAAATAATTGGATTTGTAAGACATGAAGTTTTGCCTCTTTACTTTCTGAATAGTGGATGTTATTGGGATCAAGGCTGTGGAATTCACTTTTGTTTCTCATTATTTGCTTTTCTGATTTAGCTTCCAGTTCACAGTGTTTTTATTTAACGTTCATTTCTGAGGCTGGAGAATCAGAAAATCATCAAAGTATTTCAAGCCATCAGTTTCACTGTGAGTTTTAAGCATTCAGCATGCCGAGGTGAGTGAATCTTTATAAGTGAAGCTCTTTATTCAAATAGAATGAGATTAATTTTATTACTGGGTTACAGTGTAAAAGAGGCTCATATATGTGAGACGTGACTTTTCAGGATTTCACTCGACTCTTCTTTGCAGAATTGTTTTAATTTTATCATATTGAAGGGGTTTAAATCCTGAATGGTCAGCTCTAAAAGTCTTTGTTTCAGTCATTCATAGATGTTCAGGTGTAAATGAACTCATAAAACAAGATATTTGGAGGGAAATGTGAAATGGCCCTTGGAGTTTTTCAGTATTTCTGAGTCGTTTTCCAGGAATCTGTTCAAGTTCCTTCTTGTAATTAAACTGTCTCTGGACCTTGAACGCTTGTCTGCTGCCTGTGATAGTGTATTGATCGCTGCTGTCCTGATTCGCCTCCACTTGGTATTAAAAGCTTCACCATGAATCACTTTAAATCCCACCTGACAAATACGAGACTTTAATCCTTTCGTCTGAAGCTTTCGTCAGTTCGCCGTTACTTTCAAGGACCAACCACTTTGTGTTTAAAGATTTTCTCCCAATGCGAACATAAGTCGGTCTTCTACATGTGCAAATAAAATCCATATTGAATGAAATAAACCGCTGAAGTTTTGCAGTTAGCAGCCGTTGTTTCCAACGCTGAAAGGTTCATCAGAGCCTTGTTGAGCAGCCAGATCTCCTGACCTGTTAAGAACGACAACAATCACCGCCATGAATTTGCATGAGCTTTAAGAGCCTCATCTATATTCATTAAGCAGTTTAGCTGATTAATATGCTTCAGACTTCAAGAAGCGGCGCGGCGCTGACCTCAGCGACCCGCCGGGCTTGTTGAGGCTTCTGCCCTCATGTCACCTTCCTGCTGACATGAAACCTGACTGTCATCCTGAACAAACAACGAGCCACAATCTGACATTCAGAGCAGCGTGACCTTTACTTTATGAACTATTTACATAAGAATTGCTGTCAAGACTCAAAGGCGGCATGTAAAACCCAGAGGAGAGCAATGCAGAGGAAAAACGGTACACTGTCATGTAAAAACACGACATCTTTATCATCACTGCAGGTTTTATTTATAAAGGTGATGTCAATACACAGCTGTGTGTTGACATCACCATCGGAGTAATACGCAAGTTTTCTTACATGAATCCTTTATTTGTCGAGTCTAATTTAGTGAAAACGCAGTGAAATACTATTTATGTACATAAGATTTCACTGTAATTGGAGTCAAACAATGGAACAAACTGAATATGGAACTAAAACAATGTCCAAACATCAACCAGTTTATAAATAAAGAAATGTTCACTTCTTCCTACCACTTTTCAAAGAGAGAATAAGTTATTTTGTTCTTGGTTATGTTTGCACATCTTTTCTCTGCCCTACTGGTTTCTTGTTTTTCTGTTTTTAAAAACAGAATAAAAATGGAATTAAAAAAAAAGATCAAATCAAATCAACTGGTTCACCAGCCGATTCTCTCGTTACAGAAAATCTTCCCTGTTAAGGAGAAATCGATGTAAACTTTGTGCAAACTGTTAAGTTTCTGAGCTAAACTGCTGCGTCAAACCAAAAGGATCCTGGATCCTGAAATTCTCAGTTCAGTTATTTATTCCCTGATGAAGTCACTGATTTCATCAACTATTCCCTTTATTACAGAAACTATTCCTGAATCAGTTATTCTGCTTCTTTCTTGTGCGATGTGTTTTTTCAAATAACCAGTCAGTTCTGGTTGTTGCTCCCACTGAAGTTCTGCTTCTGCTGAAGTTTCTTCCTGTTAAACTTTAACAGGTTTCTGCTCTCGTGTTCAGGAATTAATGCTGCAAGTCAAAGAATCGAAGCAATCTGCTGGGATTCCTTAGACAGAAAACCCTCAACTGAATAATGAACTAAACTTGATGTGATGTTTGATAAGTAGGCATTTTCATTTTGAATCTGTCGAGAAAAGTTTGAATCTGTGCTCTATGATCTGAGTTTAATCGATGACGCTTGCTTTGCAGACAGATGGTGCAAAAACCTTGTGAAGCACAAAATTAGAAGATGCAAAAAATGTAAACTGAAGGACTTTAAACTCCTCATTCAATGCCATTTAAAATATGAAGAAAGCCTTTCGGGCTTCACTTCCTGAGGGGCATAAATGACTCCATCAGTGACGCACCAACCAGATCCAACCGTGACATTTTCCCTGACTGCCACCAGCCAATCAGAGGAAGCTTTACTCCACAAAGGTTACCCAACGACGTAGCGAAGCAGGTGCAGCGATAAGGACAAACTGAAGTGCTTTCTGAGACTTTTCCTCCTCCCTCCATGAACATGAGGTCACACGTCTCTGCGCTGACATCACAGTTGGGTTCTGAGAAGCCTTCGCCTCAACCTTTGCCGCACGTCGTCCCTCGTTAGTGTCCTGCGCGGGATTCCTGCTCATCCTTTCCTAACGAGAAATGCCACGAGGAGAATGTCAAACAAAGGTTTCTGGTGAAAGTGAGCGCCGTCAGGCTGCTGTCGGATGGGAATATTAACTGCTGACTCAATCCGCAGCGAACTCTCTGTCTCTCAGCTTCCTCACTTTAATTCAGATCATTCTATAATTAAAGCTGAACGGTCTGTTAGATTCACATCTGATAACCAACATGTTCGTCCACAGACCTAATTTCCAGGATCTACTGAAGTGTGATGCATATCCACATGAGCTAACTGGATACTTGGTTGGTTTAATGAGATTTTCCTGGATTTCAGGTTGAATCACAGCTAAAGAACAAATTCATGAATTAAAAAAACAGTTAGATAAAATACAGAAAATATGAGGTGAAATTTATGGTCAGAAGTATTTTAGCCTTTAAGATATGATAATTTAATTAACTAGGGAATAAAAAGCTGCCAAACAAAACCTGGTTCAATGTAAAACTACAGCTCACTTTAACCTGAGCTCAGTCTCAGCAGTGAACATAATTAAACCTCTGGCAACCGACCACCCAACAGGTGGGACGACCGATCACCTGTTTTCAAGCTTTGCAGGTAAACTTTATCCCCCATTTAGCAGAATCTCATTTGTAATGGAAACGCAGCCGAGAGGCAGAACCTGAGAAGCAGAACCTGAGAAGCAGAACCTGAGAAGCAGAACCTGAGAAGCAGAACCTGAGAAGCAGAACCTGAGAAGCAGCTCTGCATCTCTGGGTCAATGTTCCTGGTTCTATAGAAAACACAGCAGCACCATTTTATTTGCACTCAGGGAACTGAAACAGCGGCACGTCTCTGAAACAAACATCTCAGAATTACCATGTAGAACTGTTCATTTCCCTGACTGGCCATGCAGCTCGTTTGCTGTGCAGCTCGTTTCCCTGACGGCGCCGCGGTTTACGGCTCGGCCCGTTCGGCCGCTGCAGACTGATGAGCAGCACAGGGCAGGAGCTGAATAATGTGAAGTTATTTCACCGTCGTCTCAGACAGCAGCAGGCTGCGAGTCAGAGGGGCCGACGGGTCGGACGGGTTCTGACAGAACATGGCTCGGTTTGGGCCATAAATCCAGGATCTGGACCAACATTTTCACAAAGAGCAACTGGATGATCAGACAATCTGCAAAAATACTTCATGCAGAAGTTTGACTTCTTTAAAATCTCCCTACAGCTTTACTGTCAGCACATAAATAAAGTAATGAATGTAATTCACTGATCAGAGACAGAAAATAATAGAAAGCAGCTCCAGGACATTTTGGCAGAAAGGTGACGGATCGTCTCCAGAGATGATGCGGATCGTTTTTAGGAGGAAGTGAGCAGGTTTCACAAAATAAAATAAAAACAATCCAGTTACTTCAAATGGAAACAATGAGAGTGTCTGAGGTAAAACCAGAATATTGGAACAACAACTCACAACAAAAAACTATTTACAACAAACCCTTAACAAACTGGGGCTCATATTAAAAAGGTTTCCAATAATTAGCAGGGAAAAACATTTGACTTATTCACTATTATTGTGTAATTACATAACTTACAGCATTAAAACAACCTGATAGTTAAAGGTCATAAGAAAATTAAATTACTACAATGTAATTAACAAGTTAAGATAGTACCAAACTAAATGTTTTTAAGTTTAAATGTAATAATTTGGTAAAGGTTTATAATATGACTAACAAACTGATGTTTGGTAGTAAATATGTGTATTTACTATAATCTATACAGTTTGGTGCTAATCAGACTTATAATAGCAACTGAGTGGATGTTTAATTTGACATTTTATCTTATTAGTGAAATTATTGCAAAGTAATTAACTAGATTTTGCAGAGTATGTTGAAGAATATATTGAATATAAATTTATCAGCTGTGGTTATAACAGAATAATAAACATTGCTGCATTTTAAATATTAAAACTGAAACTATGAGGTATGTGAACCTAAATTAAGAGGTTTTTGTGCTTCTTGGGAATATTATGAACCTAAATCCAGGTCTGTACAGTTCAGGGTTACTATGGTAACATACATTTTACCCAACAATGAGCCATATCCGAGTTGAGATTCAGCTGCAGTGATTTCTCTGTAATAATCCCAGATTATGGCTGTAAAGTGAAGGAGGCGGATCAGATTTCACCTCCACATCCTGTTATTGCTGAGTGATTTTTTACCCACTCAGTGGGCGACTTTGTTGTTGTGTGGAAACTCGACCAAACATTGTTGTGAAAGTCAGTTCAAAGAACCAACATGGTCAGAAACCTGGATGGAATCGTTTTACGGACGTTTCCTGGACAGACGCGGCGCCGCCGCTGTGGTCGTCAGGGCAACGGCGAGGGATCCTTTCCTCCTTTTCTCTCTGCTGAGTTTGGTGACAGAAAACACAAAGCGGAGAAGCTGACACCTGAGAAATGCCACAGAAGGTGCTGGAGCGTTTTATCACGGTCGGCGGATCAGATTCAGCTGCATCGTATCTGAGATGGATCGGACCAGAACCGGCAGGTGTCATCTGGCACCAGAAACAATCAACCCGTCCACTCAATCAGGCTGAGAAAGTCTGAGTCGTCCCGGACAGAAGTTAATAAAACTGGTTGAGTGGTTTTTAAATAAAAGCTGATTTAAATTCTTTACTCGACTCTAAATTACAGCTGAAAGGCATCCAGAGGAAACCTTTAATTACACCCTGATTTTAATCTTTTAATGTTCTTTTTGTCCTTGGGAAAGAAACGGGCCAAGAAAGAATTTAATCGGTTTCCTGGTTGGAAATCTGTTAAATTAAAACACAATTATTGTGTCCGGTACTGAGGCTCTGGTTTATTAAAAGTATTTGCTCACCTGCTTCGACTCACATATGGACTTCAGTGCCTCATCCAGAGGGTCCAATGTGTCTGTCCACAAGGTTTAGGAGTGTTGGTGGGAATGTTTGACCATTCCTCCAGAAGCACATTAGCGAGGTCACACACTGATGTTGGATGACAAGGCCTGGTTCTCAGTCTCTGCTCCGATTCATCCCAAACGTGTTCTGTAGGGTTGAGGTCAGGACTCTGTGCAGGCCAGTCCAGTTCATCCACAGCAGACTCTGTAAGGACTTTGCTTTGTGCTCCTGTTGGAAGAGGAGGGGCCACATACAAACTGTCTCTGGAGCATGAAAGTGTCCAAAATATGTTGGTGTGTTGAAGCATTCAGCGTTCCTTTAGCCCATAACTACCATAACCGCCAAACCAGACTCTTCCATCAGGTTCCCAGATGGAGAAGCGCTTCGTCATGCCAGAGAATGCGCCCAAACACTTCCATTTTATTATTCTACAGCCGACTGTGGAATATTTAGGACGAGGAAACTTGGTGACTGGATTTGCTGCACAGGTGGCATCGTGTCACAGTTCAACGCTGCAATTCGCTGAGATTCTGAGAGCGAGCCATTCTTTCAAATGTTTCTACAATCAGCCTGCATGCCTCAGTGATTCATCTTATACAGCTGCAGCCATGAAAGGGATTGAAACACCTGATTCTGATCATTTCATTGCCAAACACCTTTGGCAGTATAACATACGAGCCTGAGCCTTGAGAAAGGACTCGCAGCCATTAGAAGTTGGTTCAGATTCCTAAAGATTGAGCTTCTGGAAGGAATCAAAAACAGTCTGTTTTTGTCTTAGAAGGATCTTAATATTTGATTCAAAGTGCAAAGCTGGGAAGAAAAGAGACAGTAGAAAACTCCAGCGGGCGAAACAAACAACACAGTCAGCCTGCTTGTAATGTCAGGCAGGCGACGGCATCCTGTTTCATATGGTGATAAATTCATATGAAAATCAAAGGGTCTAGAAGTTCAGCGTTTGTTTGATGGAAGCGTTTTCAAAAGCAGAAACCTGTTAATCTGTCATCTAAACTACTGGCTGAAAGAATAAAAACCAACAAAATAAGACGCGCACCTCCTCATCACCTAATCTATTATTTACAGTATTGATGACACTGTGGAGCAGCTTTACTTCAATGCTTTTTGATATAAACATGCCAAAAGGACACAAAAATTTCAATGAAAAAGTTTGGAAACTCTGGAGGATCAATCTTCAAACGTAGAAACTCTCGTCGCCCGTCATTCCGTGGATCTGAAGCCGAACGCTTTGCATCAACGAGACGACGAAGCTGAAACAAAAATCTGTTTAAAAATGAATCACAGCCAGTGGGAGATTCAGGAGGCAGCGACTGAACAGCTTATTGGGTTTAATGAAGCTGCTGCTGCGATCCGATCCCATCATAACTTCCTGTTTGATCTTCTCCTTGAAGGAGGCACAAAAGAGGAGGAAGTCTAAGGAAGCGACTTCCACTGACTCGACAGCAATCTGCTCCACAGCAAGCATGTGGTGACAGTACAGAGAAATATGTCACTTCAACACGTTGGCAAAGCAAAGGGAATATAAATCAATCTGGTATTCACCTTGGGCTCAGAAAAAAAAAAAAAGATTGTTTTCAAGCATTTCCTGGTCAAGCAAGAGAAACCTACAGCTTCTGCCAGAGAGGGAGTCAAACTAAAATAAATGGAAAAACTTAATTTAGTCATTTAGAATGAAATTGACATGGTTGAAGTTTTTGGGAGCCAAAGACGGACATTTCCATGTCTGTTATGTAGAAGGTAAACAGGCCATGTGTTTCCAGCTTTAATGGGAGTGACTGAGCACTGGCTGAAAGTCAACACAAATATCCACATTCAGACTAAACTCTGAATTTGTCTGAATATTCTGGTTTAAAATCTCCCAAAAGTCCTTTGGTCGTATAAAAGTCAACAAACTCTGGAGATGGACAGGAGTTCATTTCTTCCAGTAGGTGAACAGCCTGGTAATTGTCTCTAAATCCATCCAGGTCTCTATAAAAACCCAGGAAATGCTTCCCTTTTCACTGTTAATGAAGTGAAACCTTTCAGCTCTGGTTCCATGTGACCGGACGACCTCAGACCTCCAGCCCGGTGTGAGACCAGCGGCCTCATTATCCCAGCAGCTGCCCTGATGTGGAGAAGCCTCTTCACTTTGACGGGGCCCCTGGGGGCCTTTTTAAATCACATGTGCCGCTGCAGCGGGAGGTCCGGTCATTATGTTGTTGTGGTGAGTGCCCGGTAAAGTTCAGCGCCAGGCTGTCTGCTGTTCTGGGTTTTCCTGTGCAGCTCTCCTCCGGCTGCTGTTTGTGTGGATTTGTTGGGGTGTTTGTGTTGGAGAAAATGAGCTTATATCCTCCCGGGATTGAATCGGAAGCTGTACCGGCGCTTTGTGTCTCCACTGTGAGTCAGTTTGTGTCTCTGTTCGCGCCGTGTGAGAAAACAGATTGAGAGATCGTCGTCAGCGATGTCTGGTCTGCTGTTCTGGGAACCGTCAGCACTCGGGCGGATCCAATATCTGCTGCGGTAAAAGACTGTGAAGGTGAGCAGAGTTAAAGGTTGTCACCTGAAGACGGTGATTCTCCCTGTGTTTGGATTTGTTTGTCGAGGAAACGGTGACTGGATGCAGACGGACACCTTGACTCAGGGAGGGAGAGAAAACTCTCACAGGGGAAAGTAATGAAGATAAAAGCACTGGATAACTTTATTGATTTAAAAAGATTCATGTCATGACTTTATCTTTGGTTGAAATTCAACATCCATCTCCCGACAAATCAGAATCAGGAGTATGAAGGCTAGTATTAGCTAAGCGAGCTAACACTAGCTAACTTAGCTAGTGTTAGCTAGTGTTAGCTAGTGTTAGCTAGTGGGGCTAACAAATTTGGGATTCTTATGGCCCCACATTTCCTTCATTTGGGGCCAAAATAATCCCAAAGACCCACTAAACTCGGGCCAGAAGCTCGGTGAGCTTATTTACTGTTTCATTATATAAATGAAACAGTAAATAAAAGTTTAGCATGTCAATGAAATGACGAAACAACTGAGCCGACAGTAACTGGAGGACATGTTTCATTGTTTTGGTTTTAATGACAAATCAGTCAGAAAAACAGACAAAGCTTTGAGGTTTTTCTGAAAGATGACAGTTTTGTTGTTCATTTTAAAAAATCAAAGTCATTTCCAACAAAGTTGTGACTTTTTGAGGTCGAAGCAGCTGCCAAGTCACGACTTTGTGAAATGAAAGAGTTTAACAGAACCAGGTTCCTGGGACTCATTTCAGGTTTTGAAACATTTCAGACTTTTTTATGATTTGTTTCTGCTGACCTTGTAGCTCTGCCTCTGAATTACAGCTCACAGCAGCAACCAGCCTGAATACAAATCCTGCAGCTGCCGCCGGCGTTTCCCAGCTCCTGTAAATGCATCAAAGTCTACATGATGGAAATTATCATTACACAGGAGAAAAACCAGTAAGCTTGAGAGATCACAGCCCTGATTCATCAGCTGTGCAGCTTAAAAACATGTTTGACATCCAGATATCAGAACCTAAGCTCTCCTGAGGGATTGAGGTTCAGTTTGGAAACAGCTAATGGCACCGATTCAAGGTGAGAGATATTTAGGCCGACAAATAGAAGTTGGAGGAGAAACAATTTCCTTTCCTGTCAGGAGAGTCTGACAGAGTCCCACTGGAGAAAATCAGCCGGTTTGTTTCTGGTTTGTTGATGCTGGACCCGGTTGGGAATATTTTAATGACCAGGAGGAATCAGAACCGCTAACATCAACTGCTAACCGTAAAACGGGTTTTTATGACGGCTCCTTACCGGTTCATCACCGCATCAATCTCAGGCTCCTCAGCTGAGGCTCACGAAATTATTTCCAGCTCAGCACTTCTGTCTGACGTGATGGATCATGGCAGCGTCATCAAAGCTTCAGAGCAAAATGAGGTGAAAGACTGACTTTCATTCGCCTGAAATCAGCCAAACAGAAACAGAACGATTAAAAATTCTGCTGATGACATCCATCCATCATCCACCCATCATCCATCCATCCATCCATCCATCCATCCATCCATCCATCCACCCATCCATCCATCCATCCATCCATCCATCCATCCATCCATCCATCCACCCATCCATCACCCATCCATCCACCCATCCATCCACCCATCCATCATCCATCCATCCAGTCAGGCTGATCTTTCAGCTCAGCGTTTCTCTAACGTTTTCAGACCGATGATGATTCCATGTGATGCCCCTCAACAACATCTTAATATAACTTGAAATGGCCGTGCTATGTACAGTAATAATGTTGAAAAACAAAAGTTTTACAACAAGCCCTGATAAACTTTCCACTGGTGTCTTCAGGATTTATTTTTAGTGACTCAGTTTTAAGCCATTTTTTCAATATTATCTTCAGAGTTATTTGGTAAGCTAACTGTAGCGACGCACCTTTAGCTCACATCATCCCTGTAACATAGACGCCCTGAACAGCTGATTTAAATTGTGAAAGCAAAGCCAGCTCCCTGACAAATTTTTAAGCGTTCCACAGAAGTGGGCGGAGCTGATATAGATGGAGGGGCGTGGACAATATGTCACATCGTGGCATTTCAAATACGTAACTGTTACTTTCAGTTCTTATAAAAATATGACTTAAAATATATCTCACTTTGTAATTTATGCCTGTAAATTGGGCCTCTGTCTCTTTAAAAGCTACAGCAGCTGTTTGCTAATTGCTGCTGGCTAGTCTGAAGGAGTGGGGAAGGAGCTGCTCTGTAAGGCGGAAACTCGAACTTGGAAACTGCAGCTCTGAGGAGGAGCTGCGTCTTGTAGGCGGGGCTAGGCCCACCCAGGCGTTTTGCATAGCTGATTGGTTGCCATGGAGATTAAAGGATTTCTGAAACATGCATGAAAGAATGAAAGCAACAGGAATGTTTTTGATGAGAAATTTTTAAAAGATCAAAAAAGTTAATTTTTACACAGTAATGCCCTTTTAAAGGATTTAATTAAGGCGTGTTTCTGATAAAATGTTATTGTAATAAAGCATTTTAGTTCATACTGAATGTATTTGTTGTCCTGCTGAGTCTCTCAGTCAGACACACAGCTGATTTGCTGGTAAAAGGTGGAACCTGCTTCCACACTGAAGCTACTGCCTACCTCATACCATGAGAGATACTAAGATGCATAACATGGCGGCTCAGACGTCGCCCGGCCAAACAAGGTCTGCGTCGGAACCAGAGCACCTTGATGACAAATGGGCTACTGGAACAAGACGGAAATGGGCGATATATATATTATATATATATATATATATATATATACGTAAACGTTACGTATAGATATATAGAGACATGATATATGTATATCTATATATAGATTTATAGATATATCTATATATGTACTAATATACTGATCAAATTAAAATTTTCTTCCATTGCCAATTTATTATCAAATTTAAATCCTGACAAAGAAACTGAAACAAATAAAAGAAATGATTATTGATTTCAGGAGGATCAGGATTAAATCAAACCGGTTTCCATCATGGGAGAAGAAGTGGAAGAAGTGGGCGTGGTGGAGGGATAGAAACACCTCAGTGTTCATCTGGACCACAGATGGACTGGAGCAGCACAGAGCCAGAGACCTAAAAACGCTCAACAGACTGGTAAAGAAGACTGTGGTTCTGTTCTGGTTCTGTTCTGGGAAAACCTCTGGAGATGATCATGCAGAGAGGATTCTTCATAGGATCAAGAAAATGAGGGACAATCCTGTCCATCCTCTTCATCAATTGTCCTGTCTTCAATGGCTCTTTGAAGAATCTTGATGAACATAAAATTTTCCGTCGGGGATCAATAAAATATTTTTTAAACGAAACAAGAAACTGAATTACTACTAGTAAAAAGCGTTTAAATTAAAGTTACAGTTTAGCATCCAATGTTTGGCATGGCGTTGCCGACACTAAAGTCACTCCACAAACTGAAATGAGAAAAAACACCAACATGTAAAAATCACAAAAGAAAATAATTACAAGAAGAATACAAAGTAAACATAAAATGAACAACAGTGACTCCAATCTATATATATTCTTACCGATGTATTCACATATATATGTACTGTTTTGGTGATGAAGTTCACTTTCTTTCTCTCTCACAATAGTTTCTCCTCCCTCTCCAACAGTTTCTGCCATGTTTTCTGAAACCTCCATGAAAGATTCTTGCTGCCATAAAAAATCTAGCCTGGAGAGGAGAGCTGGGGAAAGATGGCGCATTTAACGTTTGCTTTTCATATATGTAGACAAAGCCCCTTTGATTAACGTCGTGCTGCCAGTTGCCACTTGCCGTAATAACCTGGTTGTCATCAGCCTTGAATACTTGTTGTCCGCGGATCAGGTAGGTGTAGAAGTTTATCAGCTCAGGATCGCGCAGATTATGGAGGAAAGATGGTACTGCTGATTTCGCGTTTTTCTGGCACGTCAATTTGTTGGATTTGGAATCACGGTCTGACTCCAACACCTGGCCGACCGATGCAGGAACAGGACTATGACTTCATTGTTACTCAGGAAGTTTTTCCTCTTGAAAACTGACTTGCAGTTTGAACAATGAATTTTTCTACTCAGTAGCCAGCCAACACCTTAAGAGAGGCAAAGCTGTTAAAATGCATTGCAGGCAGAAACACAAGGGGGCTGCTGTTCAAAAGGCCGATGAAATCTGCCTTGCACTTCACAGGTCTTCTCGCTGTTCGTGAAGCTGTCCATGTTTCTAACACTTGAATTTAGCCAATCCAAAACAGCTTCCAGTAAATGTGCAGTTTGGTACTTGTTAGAGCCATAAATAGAAAATATTTAAGTAATTTGTTTGATGGTTTTTTATTTTATTACACTTGGATAGATTATTTGTTCAGACAATTTTTATTGTGAAGTTTAGTTTTATTTTTGAAAGGCTTAGTTCCTGTTGAGCATATGTTATAAAGTTCAGTTCTATTGACAGTTTGTTCACTTAACGGATTATTTAGACTCGGCGCAATACAGTTTCTGACCGTGTAAAACTGTGCATAGATAGAAAGAAGAAAAAGGAAATTGTAAACTGTAGCTGTCATTTTTGTATTGTATCATTTTTATAGATAAATCTTTTTTTGTTAAATTCATAGTTTTCACGCGTCCTTTACTTCCAGTGTCTAAGGAATGACACAGATATTGGATCTGTTGCCATAACAGTAGTCATTCCCCAAGTCTGTGGACAGTTCACTTTCTCGAAGTTCCACCTGAACTCGGGACATTTGCAGTGGGGAAAAATGTTTTCCCGGATTGTAAACTGCTGTGTAGATGAGACTGGCGCACAATGGTGTGGAGGATGATCATTCAAAAAACTTCTGGGGATTCTGAGAAATGCACTTTCTGGTCAAATTTAAATTCAGTATGCCTTGCAAACTGGCGTTAATCCAACCATTTTTGGAATGGTTAGAAAATGTACAAAAATGGTAAACGTCGCTTGCTTCGTTTTTGCTGACTGTGGTTTCGGTGAGCACTTTCTGAAGCACAGAACTAACGTCCCCAGCTGGGGACGTTAGTTCTAGTGGGAGAATTGGGACAACACTGTCTTCCTGGGGACTTTCTTTGCACGTTTTCTCCAAATCTAAACTTGCCATTTCACAACAAACCTCCCCAGCCGGGGAGGTTTGCAAATCAACATATCAACTGTCCCCAGTTGATATGCAAACCTCCCCAGCCGGGGAGGTTTGCAAATCAACATATCAACTGTCCCCAGTTGATATGCAAACCTCCCCAGCCGGGGAGGTTTGCATATCAACATATCAACTGTAGCATAACAGATCAGCAGCATAGCAATCAAAAACATCATTGTCAAAAACATCATTCTCAATTGGCGATGGGTCAAACAGGTACGAGTCAAAAAACATCATAGGTTGAGCAAACCCTCCCCAGCCGGGGAGGTTTGCAAGCTGAGAAGCAAACCTCCCCGGCTGGGGAAGTTTGCTTCTCAACTGGTGACGGCTTAAAAAGAAATTCATCAAACGCGTCATATTCCATGGCAGTGCTCTCTTCCTGAGCACTGCTTGGTTCAAAATCTTTTCCAGGGAGCAGTGTATCAAAAACCTTTTTCATCCCTGTTGTAACTGCATAGCCCAGGCCAAAGCCGATGGGAAAAAACATTCCAACAAACAAATCTGACATCCTTAAAATCCTGGTGAAAAACAATGGTGAAGTCCGAAGAGCTGCTTGGATATGAACTGATGTCTTGAAACACATGCATTCATGTTCTTTGATCTAGAACCGCATGTCATAGATGAGGTCATAACTACAATGAGGTCACTGGGGGAATGTCTTATTTCTGCTTGTTGCTATGGAAACGATCAGATCAGTTCTGCAAATTATTGACTTTTTGCAACGGCGTCATTTAATCATTCGAGGCGTCGTGATGTGAAATGAGGAACGGGAGTATAGAACTGAGCGACTAAAGTTGTTTTCCAAAGTTGTTTGCAATGTTGTTTATTTAAAAGAAATATATTAATAAACTTCTTTTTATAATCAGGACTGTAAGCTCCTCTTCTGGCTCTCTCTCTCTGGACTTATAACAACTCAGTCTGACCTTTGACCTCAGCTGTGTTTTATATATATATATTGTTACGGCCCAAGGCTATTCCTTTGGGGTTTAGCATCACTGCTCCAGATCTTCTGGTTGGTGCTGATTGGAAGTGGAGGCAGCTGGCCAGTGTCTCCATGAATGACATCAGATCAGCTTAAAATGCACCACCTTTTTCTCATCAGTCCAGCCCTTTTCTTTCTGTCTGTCCACTTCTCCTCTTTTTTCCCTTTCCTCTCCGACCAGCTATGATTTTTGTTAAATAAATCCTCTTTTAAGTTATCCCATGTGTTGCTTTCCTTTAATTTGTTATGGTTTTAGAGCCAGACCATAACAAATTGGGGAGGCTCGTTGAAATTTATGTTATTGTTTGGCGCGACAGTTTTTCAGTTAGTAAGCTTTGTTTATTAATTTAATTGGGAAGTTAGTGTGGGAATCTTGAGTTCAGTTTTAAAGAAATGTTTTTTTCTCTTCTTTTTTCTGGTTTGGGGTAGGTGGTTTGCTTTCATTTCATCTGACAACTCTAATGGTAAGTGTGATTGTTGACTAATTTGTGCAATTAAGTATGACTGATCTGAACTGATTCTCCTGTCGGCCTCAGCGCGTCTCCCCTTTGGGATTCATGTGCTCAAAAATAACAGTAATGTGAGATCATACGGTTGGAGCAGTTGTCTCGGGGGCACAGCCATAGTGTTGAGAAGGTTGCCAGTTTTCTGGTGGCTTTTTTCACTCTACTGGTATTTAGTGCATAAGTACCCACCGTCCCTGATCTCTGAAGACTAGGGTTCAGCTAGTTAGTGGCTGATAGGCAGTTAGGGGAGGTTCGGACTGGTTGTTTTGTGTTGCACAAATTGTCAGCAATTTACTTTAAATTTTGAAACATTGTTTTCTGATTAAGAATTTAATTATGTCTGTTGAAGATTTCAATAAAAATCCATCAGCAGAATTTCTGGATTTGTGTTCTAGAGAACAATTAGTAAAAATTGCTGAGCACTATAAAATAAGTGTTGGTGATAAACGGTTGAAAGAAAATGTTAAAGCAATTTTAAGGGAAAACTTGAAAGAAAAGGGCTGTCCTGGTGAGAGAAAGGTGGTGCATTTTAAGCTGATCTGATGTCATTCATGGAGACACTGGCCAGCTGCCTCCACTTCCAATCAGCACCAATCAGACGTCTGGAGCGATGATGCTTAAACTAAAGGCTAACCTTGGGCCATGCATATATATATATATAAAAAAGTAGCGTGTTTCTGATAAAATGTTATTGTAATAAAGCATTTTAGTTCATACTGAATGTATTTGTTGTCCTGCTGAGTCTCTCAGTCAGACACACAGCTGATTTGCTGGTAAAAGGTGGAACCTGCTTCCACACTGAAGCAGCAGCGCTGCTGTAATCCTGCGCTGGGTGAGCGGAGGACACTCTGCAGCCGTCCAGGTGACTCCTGGGGACAGCAGGAGGTGTGACTGTGGACAGTTTGACACCTGCTTAATGGAGCAGAAACTTTGTCATCTTGAGGCGAGAGGACTCGCTGAAAGGGCCGCCTGACCTGCAAACATGCTGGACTGTCCTCTGGCCTCAGTGTGACGGGTTTGGAGGGCAGCGGCAACATGGCGGCGACTGGCTGACGCTGCGCCGCCACCAACAGGAAATGAAGCCCTGAGCTGTGAGGCAGCGTTAGCATGTTAGCCTGAGATGATTTATGAAACTGCTGTGATAAAATGAAAGATTAGACATCAGCAAAGGCATCAGAGTAACATCAATAAATTATTTTATTCAGTCTGCAAAACTAAAAGAGGATCTGAATTCAGTTTTAAAGGATCTAAAAGATCTTTTTTTATCAAAAACATTATTTAACTATGAAATAAACCTACATTTAGTTTCACTCTAAATTATTTGACTTGGCACAATATTCCATATAATGCAGGGGTGTCCAAACTGCGGCTCGGGGGCCATGTGTGGCCCGTTAGCTGAGTTTTGTCCCGTCCAGTATATGTTGCTAATGCAGATGGAGATATTTGATTTACTAATCAGGGTAAAATTATTACCATTAGTTATGATTTTCTTACAATGGAAAATGTTAAGTACAACACAAAATATTTATGTTTTTATAACCAAGTTTTAATAATAAGAAGACGAAAGTCACCTTTCCACTCAAACCAGTTTTTTTTTATTAAACTTATCTATATATATATAAAATAAAAAAATTCCCTTCTCACCCACCGCGGGTGGTTCTTATCCTCTGAGCTCAGGTCCTCTACCAGAGGATATATATATATCTAGATCTATATATATATATCTATATATCCTCTACCAGAGGATATATAGATATAGATATATATCTATATATCCTCTACCAGAGGCCTGGGAGCTTGAGGGTCCTGCAGTATCTTGGCTGTGCCAAGGACTGCACATTTCTGGACTGAGATGTCTGATGTTGTTCCTGGGATCTGTTGTAGCCACTGCTCCAGTTTGGGGGTTACTGCCCCGAGGGCCCCGATGACCACAGGCACCACTGTGGTCTTCACCTTCCAGGCTCTCCAGTTCCTCCCTGAGGCCCTGGTATTTCTCCAGTTTCTCGTGCTCATTTTTCCTGATGTTGCAATCGCTTGGTATTGCTACATCTACCACAACGGCTTTCCTCTGTTGTTTATCCACTATGACAATGTCTGGTTGGTTCGCCATTACCATTCTGTCTGTCTGGATCTGGAAGTCCCACAGGATCTTAGCTCTGGCATTCTCCACCACCTTTGGGGGGTGTTTCCCACTGATCTCGGGGTTTCCAGTCCATATTCTGCACAGATGTTTCTGTACACTATGCCTGCCACTTGGTTATGTCGTTCCATGTACGCTTTCCCTGCCAGTATCTTGCACCCTGCTGTTATGTGCTGGACTGTCTCAGGGGCCTCCTTACACAACCTACACCTTGGGTCTTGTCTGGTGTGGTAGATCTGGGCCTCTATTGCTCTGGTGTTCAGGGCCTGTTCCTGGGCGGCCATGATGAGGGCCTCTGTGCTGTCCTTGAGTCCAGCTTTTTCCAGCCATTGGTAGGATTTACTGATATCAGCCACTTGGGTTATTTGCTGGTGGTCCATCCCATGTAGGGGCTTGTCCTCCCATGATGGTATCTCTGGCACTTCAACCTCATGGTTATATATATATATAAAACCATAATATATGGTTTTATATATATATATATCGTTACGGCCCAAGGCTATTCCTTTGGGGTTTAGCATCACTGCTCCAGATCTTCTGATTGGTGCTGATTGGAAGTGGAGGCAGCTGGCCAGTGTCTCCATGAATGACATCAGATCAGCTTAAAATGCACCACCTTTCTCTCACCAGGACAGCCCTTTTCTTTCAAGTTTTCCCTTAAAATTGCTTTAACATTTTCTTTCAACCGTTTATCACCAACACTTATTTTATAGTGCTCAGCAATTTTTACTAATTGTTCTCTAGAACACAAATCCAGAAATTCTGCTGATGGATTTTTATTGAAATCTTCAACAGACATAATTAAATTCTTAATCAGAAAACAATGTTTCAAAATTTAAAGTAAATTGCTGACAATTTGTGCAACACAAAACAACCAGTCCGAACCTCCCCTCTAACTGCCTATCAGCCACTAACTAGCTGAACCCTAGTCTTCAGAGATCAGGGACGGTGGGTACTTATGCACTAAATACCAGTAGAGTGAAAAAAGCCACCAGAAAACTGGCAACCTTCTCAACACTATGGCTGTGCCCCCGAGACAACTGCTCCAACCGTATGATCTCACATTACTGTTATTTTTGAGCACATGAATCCCAAAGGGGAGACGCGCTGAGGCCGACAGGAGAATCAGTTCAGATCAGTCATACTTAATTGCACAAATTAGTCAACAATCACACTTACCATTAGAGTTGTCAGATGAAATGAAAGCAAACCACCTACCCCAAACCAGAAAAAAGAAGAGAAAAAAAACATTTCTTTAAAACTGAACTCAAGATTCCCACACTAACTTCCCAATTAAATTAATAAACAAAGCTTACTAACTGAAAAAACTGTCGCGCCAAACAATAACATAAATTTCAACGAGCCCCCAATTTGTTATGGTCTGGCTCTGGTACCATAACAAATTAAAGGGAAGCAACGCGTGGGATAACTTAAAATAGGATTTATTTAACAAAAGTCATAACTGGTTGGAGAGGAAAAGGGAAACAAGAGGAGAGGTTGACAGACAGAAAGAACAGGGCTGTCCTGGTGAGAGAAAGGTGGTGCATTTTAAGCTGATCTGATGTCATTCATGGAGACACTGGCCAGCTGCCTCCACTTCCAATCAGCACCAATCAGAAGATCTGGAGCAGTGATGCTAAACCCCAAAGGAATAGCCTTGGGCCGTAACAATATATATATATAAAACACAGCTGAGGTCAAAGGTCAGACTGAGTTGTTATAAGTCCAGAGAGAGAGAGCCAGAAGAGGAGCTTACAGTCCTGATTATAAAAAGAAGTTTATTAATATATTTCTTTTAAATAAACAACATTGCAAACAACTTTGGAAAACAACTTTAGTCGTTCAGTTCTATACTCCCGTTCCTCATTTCACATCACGACGCCTCGAATGATTAAATGACGCCGTTGCAAAAAGTCAATAATTTGCAGAACTGATCTGATCGTTTCCATAGCAACAAGCAGAAATAAGACATTCCCCCAGTGACCTCATTGTAGTTATGACCTCATCTATGACATGCGGTTCTAGATCAAAGAACATGAATGCATGTGTTTCAAGACATCAGTTCATATCCAAGCAGCTCTTCGGACTTCACCATTGTTTTTCACCAGGATTTTAAGGATGTCAGATTTGTTTGTTGGAATGTTTTTTCCCATCGGCTTTGGCCTGGGCTATGCAGTTACAACAGGGATGAAAAAGGTTTTTGATACACTGCTCCCTGGAAAAGATTTTGAACCAAGCAGTGCTCAGGAAGAGAGCACTGCCATGGAATATGACGCGTTTGATGAATTTCTTTTTAAGCCGTCACCAGTTGAGAAGCAAACTTCCCCAGCCGGGGAGGTTTGCTTCTCAACTTTGCAAACCTCCCCGGCTGGGGAGGTTTGCTCAACCTATGATGTTTTTGACTCGTACCTGTTTGACCCATCGCCAATTGAGAATGATGTTTTTGACAATGATGTTTTTGATTGCTATGCTGCTGATCTGTTATGCTACAGTTGATATGTTGATTTGCAAACCTCCCCGGCTGGGGAGGTTTGCATATCAACTGGGGACAGTTGATATGTTGATTTGCAAACCTCCCCGGCTGGGGAGGTTTGTTGTGAAATGGCAAGTTTAGATTTGGAGAAAACGTGCAAAGAAAGTCCCCAGGAAGACAGTGTTGTCCCAATTCTCCCACTAGAACTAACGTCCCCGGCTGGGGACGTTAGTTCTGTGCTTCAGAAAGTGCTCACCGAAACCACAGTCAGCAAAAACGAAGCAAGCGACGTTTACCATTTTTGTACATTTTCTAACCATTCCAAAAATGGTTGGATTAACGCCAGTTTGCAAGGCATACTGAATTTAAATTTGACCAGAAAGTGCATTTCTCAGAATCCCCAGAAGTTTTTTGAATGATCATCCTCCACACCATTGTGCGCCAGTCTCATCTACACAGCAGTTTACAATCCGGGAAAACATTTTTCCCCACTGCAAATGTCCCGAGTTCAGGTGGAACTTCGAGAAAGTGAACTGTCCACAGACTTGGGGAATGACTACTGTTATGGCAACAGATCCAATATCTGTGTCATTCCTTAGACACTGGAAGTAAAGGACGCGTGAAAACTATGAATTTAACAAAAAAAAGATTTATCTATAAAAATGATACAATACAAAAATGACAGCTACAGTTTACAATTTCCTTTTTCTTCTTTCTATCTATGCACAGTTTTACACGGTCAGAAACTGTATTGCGCCGAGTCTAAATAATCCGTTAAGTGAACAAACTGTCAATAGAACTGAACTTTATAACATATGCTCAACAGGAACTAAGCCTTTCAAAATAAAACTAAATTCACAATAAAAATTGTCTGAACAAATAATCTATCCAAGTGTAATAAAATAAAAAACCATCAAACAAATTACTTAAATATTTTCTATTTATGGCTCTAACAAGTACCAAACTGCACATTTACTGGAAGCTGTTTTGGATTGGCTAAATTCAAGTGTTATAAACATGGACAGCTTACGAACAGCGAGAAGACCTGTGTAAAGTGCAAGGCAGATTTCATCGGCCTTTTGAACAGCAGCCCCCTTGTGTTTCTGCCTGCAATGCATTTTAACAGCTTTGCCTCTCTTAAGGTGTTGGCTGGCTACGAGTAGAAAAATTCATTGTTCAAACTGCAAGTCAGTTTTCAAGAGGAAAAACTTCCTGAGTAACAATGAAGTCATAGTCCTGTTCCTGCATCGGTCGGCCAGGTGTTGGAGTCAGACCGTGATTCCAAATCCAACAAATTGACGTGCCAGAAAAAAACGGAAATCAGCAGTACCATCTTTCCTCCATAATCTGCCGCGATCCTGAGCTGATAAACTTCTACACCTACCTGATCCGCGGACAACAAGTATTCAAGGCTGATGACAACCAGGTTATTACGGCAAGTGGCAACTGGCAGCACGACGTTAATCAAAGGGGCTTTGTCTACATATATGAAAAGCAAACGTTAAATGCGCCATCTTCCCCAGCTCTCCCTCTCCAGGCTAGATTTTTATGGCAGCAAGAATCTTTCATGGAGGTTTCAGAAAACATGGCAGAAACTGTTGGAGAGGGAGGAGAAACTATTGTGAGAGAGAAAGAAAGTGAACTTCATCACCAAAACAGTACATATATATGTGAATACATCGGTAAGAATATATATAGATTGGAGTCACTGTTGTTCATTTTATGTTTACTTTGTATTCTTCTTGTAATTATTTTCTTTTGTGATTTTTACATGTTGGTGTTTTTTCTCATTTCAGTTTGTGGAGTGACTTTAGTGTCGGCAACGTCATGCCAAACATTGGATGCTAAACTGTAACTTTAATTTAAACGTTTTTACTAGTAGTAATTCAGTTTCTTGTTTCGTTTAAAAAATATTTTATTGATCCCACGGAAAATTTTATGTTCATCAAGATTCTTCAAAGAGCCATTGAAGACAGGACAATTGGATGAAGAGGATGGACAGGATTGTCCCTCATTTTCTTGATCCTATGAAAAATCCTTCTCTGCATGATCATCTCCAGAGGTTTCCCAGAACAGAACCAGAACAGAACCAGTCTTCTTTACCAGTCTGTTGAGCGTTTTTAGGTCTCTGGCTCTGGTGCTGCTCCAGTCCATCTGTGGTCCAGATGAACACTGAGGTGTTTCTATCCCTCCACCACGTCCACTTCTTCCACTTCTTCTCCCATGATGGAAACCGGTTTGATTTAATCCTGATCCTCCTGAAATCAATAATCATTTCTTTTATTTGTTTCAGTTTCTTTGTCAGGATTTAAATTTGATAATAAATTGGCAATGGAAGAAAATTTTAATTTGATCAGTATTAATATGCCAATAGTATTATATTAATACGAACAGTATATATAATATATATATCGCCCATTTCCGTCTTGTTCCAGTAGCCCATTTGTCATCAAGGTGCTCTGGTTCCCTGACGCAGACCTTGTTTGGCCGGGCGACGTCTGAGCCGCCATGTTATGCATCTTAGTATCTCTCATGGTATGAGGTAGGCAGTAGCTTGAAGGGTCTGGATTCGAACAACATCAGACATCTCAGTCCAGAAATGTGCCGTCCTTGGCACAGCCAAGATACTGCAGGACCCTCAAGCTCCCAGGCCTCTGGTAGAGGATATATAGATATATATATATATAGATCTATATATTTATGGCCTCTGGTAGAGGATATATAGATATATATATATAGATCTAGATATATATAGATCTATATATATATATATCCTCTGGTAGAGGACCCGAGCTCAGAGGATCAGAACCACCGCGGTGGGTGAGAAGGGAATTTATTATTTATATATAAGCCTTAAGCGTCCGGCTGTGTGGGCCACAGCAGGACTCGGGTTGGTTCACCTGATTAGTGCGGCGTGTCGGGTCGGCCTTCATCTTTGCTGAGCAAACAGGAAGTAGCAGGTCAGGTCTCTGCAGGATGCTAACCCAGCTCCGTCTCAGTGCTGGTGGCGTTTCTGCGCTCTCGTTGTTTCCTCATCAAACATTTGTATGCTGTGTTGCCGCCGCTTCCAGCTGCTGTCAGCAGATAAAATAAATCTGTTGAGGAGCGCCGAGTTTGATAAACGGCGTGTCGCGGGCCCCGGAGCCCGGAGGCTGCTGGTTTAACCGGGACAGCAGAGACATGAGCCACTGTACTGGAATAATCAGGAAAATGTTGCATAACTCTGACTTCTAGTTCTCACCTTGCTCCACTTCAGCACAACGAGAAACTTGAGAAAGTTTTGATTTGGTCTGATCTGCTGGTTCTTAAGCATTATTAATTAAATTTACATCATTAGATAATTTAATAATCAGAGATGGGAACTGAGAAACACCAATGAACCCAAAATGGACTCTGGGTTCATCTGACATATTTGATATTTTGTGGGGAAACTGGAGCGTCCAGAGAAAACTGGTGGATATTGATTTGATTTTACCAGAAATGAAAATGAGTTGAGCTGCTGAGTTTGATGAACGATATTCTCATGAAAAGCTCAGAGGCAACATTTGGCTCTGAATCCATTACAGCCTCTGCAGACCCATCGTCTGTGTTTCATGTTCAACATGAATACAGTGTCTTTGTTCTAAAACCTGACAACATTTACAATAATTGTTTAAGTTTCATTTGTTTTGTATTTATTGACAATATTTGAAAAGTTACTTGTTTGTTTCTCCTTTGTTTGTTTTTATTAAGACAAATTGCAGCCATGCTTCTTGATTTCTTTTATATTGTGAACTTTTTCAGTGTTTGTTGTTTTATTTGGCAGTAAATCTACAGGAACAGGGCAAAGGAACCCAGGATGTTGGTCCACCTGGAGGTCTGAAGCCTCTGTCTGCGGGCGCCACTCAAACCCGGGCGCCACACAAACCAGGGCGCCACTCAAACCAGGGCGCCACTCAAACCAGGGCGCCACTCAAACCCGGGCGCCACTCAAACCAGGGCGCCACTCAAACCAGGGCGCCACACAAACCAGGGCGCCACACAAACCAGGGCGCCACACAAACCCGGGCGCCACTCAAACCAGGGCGCCACTCAAACCAGGGCGCCACTCAAACCAGGGCGCCACTCAAACCAGGGCGCCACACAAACCAGGGCACCACTCAAACCAGGGTGCCACTCAAACCCGGGCGCCACTCAAACCCGGGCGCCACTCAGTGCCCCTCGATTATAAACTTTGAGAAATTTACAAAAGAAAAGTTTCCAACTTGGTGAAAGTGAATTTTTAGAATCAAACGCATGGATTCTGGGTCTAATGAATATATTTCTGTTTCTGTCTCATAACAAACTGTCATCATGGTGACAGTTTTAACAAAAATGTAAATAAAAAAGATAAATGTTGATAAAAACTACATCCTGCAACTTCAACTGGGTTTAGTAAAACCAATCAACACTTTCCAACTTCACTGACTTTGTGAGCAAGTCACTGAATTTAGTTTTATCTAACAGTTTTTACTTTGTGCAGCAGTTTTAGTCTCAGTTGTTCCCCAAGCACAGTCGGGTTGCAACCGGCCCGGTGAAACTCAGAGGTCGCCATTCGTCTCTCTGAGCGATGTGAGGTGTTGCTCCGCAAGCAGAGACATCAGTTCTGGAGATTTGCTCGTCAACGGCGACGCAGCATCAGGACCGCAGAGGTCAGAGACCCTCAGGGCTTCTGCTCCGCCTCCTCTTGGTTCCTGTAATGCGTCTCCATGAGGATTTCATGTGTTTTTGCATAAATTTGCCTGACAGGAAACATTTTTCACCTTCCACATGCTGAGTGGGAGGCAGTGCATCGTTTTGGCTTCAGTTTGTCCTGCAGAAACAGACAACTTACCAACCGCTGCACTGAAATGAAGAAACTTCATCTAAATATGAAGAATTGCTGAGTCGGTTTGCAGAAATCAGCCAGTAAATAAAACATCAGTTTTCAGAAAAGTTTTATTTGGATTTTATGTGATGGAAACAGGAAGCAGGTCATCAGTGTGGAGTCAGACAGATGAGACGCTCGTCCTTCTTCGGTCCCAGTTCAGACTGAAGTCCCTTCTGGATCTGCTCCCGCTGAGAGCGTGGGAAACCTCTGAGGCGTTCTGCTCAGACTGATGCCTGTCGGTGTGGAGAAGCGGAGGCTCAGTCTCTCCAGTCTCCCTGAATGACTGGGGCTCCGCATCGTCTCTCCAACCCCGGAGTTTCATCACATGATTTTCACTTTCAGCAAAGAAGCACCTCAAAACGATGTTCAGTCTGTCACTGCAACAAACTCAAGAGCAATTCCACCTGATTCAGTTCCTGCTTCATGATCCGGTCCGTTTCCAGCCCACAGAGACGGTTCTGGGCGGTTTGGACCAACCTTAGACGAGTCCTTCGTTCTGCAGCTAAAACTTCCCATCAGCTGCACTGACTGTCAGCAGCAGTTTTCTGTAAAGTGATGACGGCTGCATGTTTTCCTCCTTCAGCCTGCTGAGCAGTGAAGTTCCTCTCTGCGACGACCCATCATGCATCTGATGGCTGCAGAACGAGCATCTGACTGAGGCTGGTGGGAAACGTGCAGAGCAGCAGCTGAGGGAAGAACCTGCAGAGGAATCCGTCTGGGTCTCCGTCTGCAGACAGTCCGATCCAAACTGGAACCAAACAAAAGAGCCTTTTAACTCATTCCTCTCATTTTCCAGAGCCGGCGCCGCAGAATAAACCGCAGAGCAGGATGAGGATTCTGCACCCCGTGTTCACACACACAGGAGGTTCTGTGGAGATCCAACGTGGCGTCCTGCTGGGCTGGACTTCAAAGCCTCCAGCTGAACGCAGAGATCAGGAAGCCCGGCTCTCCATGGACCCCCGGGTCTCCGGGGGCCGTCCCACATTCACAGCAGTAAAAATAAATCACCTCTAATGTAAATCTCCTCCACAGCTTCACGAGCCCAGTCCTGTGGGACACGTTGGTTCTGGACGGTTCTGTTGGTGCCTAAACTCAAAGTTTAGACGCGGATAAATGGAGCTGACATTTATTTAATGAGGAGCTCATTAAATTCCCGGTTTTGTTGCCAGTAAAACAGAAAGGAGGAGAAAAGGCTTTTAAAGCTTTTCTACTTCCATGGATTTACCGTCTGCAGAACATGGAGTTCTGGTCCAATGGTCCAGCCGCGGTTCCCTGGAGATCCAACAGAACCCGTTAAAAATATCATTTTAATCCGCAGCTCAGAGCTTCTTCATTAGGTTCACCTGCAGCCCAACATCTGAATGAAAACTCTGCAGCAGCAGCAGAGTGATGCTATCAGGCTAACATGAACCGAAACCTCATCAGAACATTTCTGACGCCATCTTGAATCGATATCATGAGTTCAGTCTGTTCTGAGGAAGGAGCAGGTATTAATGGAAGCACAATGAGAGTTTGTGGTATTAAAACTGAACATTTGACGCTACAGTGAAGCTCGTCGCAGTTAATATGGGCCATGTGGGCAATGTGTAGCCGTGGCTGGTAGCCGCGGCTACCTCTAGATTAAAGTCCTTGGATTTGATAAAGTGCCGTTCAAATGAAGGCCAGTGTGTATTTGGTGATGAAAGTATCTGCATTTGCTGTGTAAATGCAGACCTTCAGGTGTTCTAATCTACTTAAAAAGAAATGAAAGCAGATGGCAGAGCGAGCTGAGGCGTCCAAAGAGATGCCTGACTGTCAGCTGAACTCCCAGCGCTGATAAAAACCCGGCGGACTGAAAGCGAGGAGCCAGGCTCAGGTTTCTGGGCTGACCGGGCCGCAGAACGTTTCATCGTTTCAAATCAGAGGGACAATTAGGAGTTCAGCTGCAGACGCACTAAATCAAACATCAACTGTGTCGACTCTGATGCACAGACTCTCCTGCTGACAAGCAAACGGCTCAGCCTGATTTTCACAATATTATTTCACAAATATTATTACTCTTCCTCTGAGCCTCCTCCTCTTCATCTCTCTCTCTCTCTCTCTCTCTCTCTGCTTTCATCTGTTCAGCAGCTCCTCCTCTTTTCTCTAGTTTTAGGCTCAGCTGGTGGAAAACTAAAAACCTCATTATCCACTCAAGGATCCAAACCGAAACAAAGGAGCAGATGCATGATGGCAATGAATGTCGTATTAAATTCTACCTTACAAATTTGGAGCACTTTGTTTTCCTGCAGGAACGCAGGAAAAAAGTTTAACTGAAAGGATTTAAACAGCAAGATGAGCTTAAATGTATAAACACTCAGTTTGAACATCTGAAACGTCGTCCAGGTTTGGACCAACGACCCAAATGGAGCTGATTGGAGGTCAGGCCCCACTTACTGGACCTCCAGAGTTCAACTTATTAACCTCTGAATAACTTCATTTTTCTAATGCAGAACTTAGAAAAGACGTTTTGGAAAGTGATAAACATGTCCAGTTTTTCCTCGTTAAGCTCTCGTCCTCGTTAGTTTGTTCTGTGGGGATTTGAGCCGTTTCATCTTGCAGAGCAGCTCACATTGCTGAGCGGCACAAAGGAAAAACCACTAATGTGAGTTAAAACAACAAGTCAAAGCTGCAGAGCTCTGAATGCAAAACGGCAGGAATGGAACCAAACCCAAGGACGGAGAAGAGGGAGGAAGAGCGGAGATAAAGGGAGAGGTTTAGAGGAGAACAAATGCAAATGTGCAGCAGAGAGGAGGCTGCCAGTTGTTTCTGTCCAAACTGCGTTCAAACAGGAAGCCGCTTCTGGGTTTTACAACGCCGACCTTCAGAACAGCAGGGCTTAATGTCCATGGCATCAAAATGGCAGACGACTCATTAAACTTTTATTGTCTGACATAATTAGCCCGACAGAACATGACAGGGTTTTCACTGCGATGCTAATGCCGCGCAACGCAGAACATAATCCACAAATCAAAGGAGCTGAAAGAGCCGAGTCATCACTTCCATGACGACATGATGCTGAATGGATGAAACTTCATCAGAAGTTTCTCTGGGTTCATTTCAAACGTGATGAACAGAAAACAGAGAAACAAACAGCATGCATGAAGCTCAATTCTAGATGTTCATTTAGTTTTTATACGTTATCTTTACTAATTAAAAGCTCAGAGATGTTTTAGGCCTTCGACTATTTAAGACACATTATCCAACAGCTAAAACTGTCTTGGTGAATCGTTCAAACATCAGTGAAACCCTGAGGCTCCATGTGAGGCGGCGCCGAGTTCAAACATAAAGTCTGATTTAGTCAGTTAAATGATATAAAAATGAAATATTTCCATCCTTTCAGTCAGGATTTGTTAATTAAACTCGTGAGCTTCAGTCTAATTAACAGTAAAGAATTCAGACGTCGAGGTCGACTTTATTTTAAACACCAATGAGCTTCAGGAGGCAGAAATAAAAACAAATATCAACATGTGAGTGAAATAACCTGCTGATGCAGATGTGGAGGCGATGGGTGAAAACAGACTGGAGAAGTTGAAATGTTGGGTAAATAAATGAGTTTTATTTAAAGACTCTCACCAGCATCTGTTTGTTTTGGCCGGAGCAACGAAACCGTTTCAACATTTAAGCACAAAACATTTCATCTTCAGCTAGATTGATCATCAGCAATCAATGCCTTCATTTGTTTCACAGCAGCTGAAAACACTTCATATTTTATCTGTTTCAATAAATAGGGTGACCTTCACACAAATGAATAATTTACTTTGCACAGACTTTTCAAACTCCAGAGCTGCGCGCCTGATTTGTGATTTATTTCCCTCTAGTCTTTGGACTGTTAAATAAACATTTCTTTGCTCAGGTTTAGATTGTTCTGATAATCAAGGCGATTTGAAAGTCAGATTAAAAACATATATTTGTGGTTGTTCATTCACAGCGTCAGGACAAACTCAGATTCAAAATGGCTGCAGATTAAACACTAAATTAACTCCAACAACGTCAAACAAACCACCAGTGAAACGAACATGAATATCCACTTTCTGTGTCGGGGAACGAAAAAAATAAATAAAAAAAATACAGAACATTTCTGAGCTGCTCAGCCTGAACGGATCAATGAGAATAAAACATTTGAGCCAAAACAATGAAACTCAGGCTCAGAACAACAAAACACATTCAGAGCCACAAACGTTCCAGCGCTGCAGCTGGAAGCTCGTCTGTTTGCTCTGAATGAAACTTGGGTTCGTTCAGACGGTCCTCTCGTCTTCTGTCAACAAACTTCCCTCCTCCCCTTCCTCCTCCTCCTCCTCCCCTTCCTCCTCCCCTTCCTCGTCCTCCTCCTCCTTACTCCTCTTCCTCCTCCTCCTCCTCCTCTTCCTCGTCCTCCTCTTACTCCTCGTCCTCCCCTTCCTTCTCCTCCTCATCATCTCCTCTCACTCAGTACCAGGTCAGAAAAACAGCGGCAGGTTTTTCCTTCCGTATCAGTCAGAATGTTAAAACCGGCTTCTCTGCAAACGCAGGAACGTCCTGAAATCTGCCCGGAAACAAATGAGTCTAAATGCAGCTGCGCTTCGTATGGAAAGCCATTTTGGCCATTATATTAAATACAAAAAAATCATTTAAACATAATCATAAAGAAAAACATTTAAATGAAGATTTCATAAAGACTAATTTATGTGTTCCTGAAAATCCTTAATTAATCAAAGTTTAACTCCTAAAATGACTTTATGTTGATAAATTAAGCATTTCAAAATAAAATTCCAATTTATAAAATGTTTTAGAAATATTTAGTATTTTGTTTCCAAGCATGAATTAAAGTAATCTGTAACAAAAAATCATTATCTCCTGAAATAAACAGAGCTTCAAAATAAAAATAAAAATGTAAAACATTTGAAAATAGAAGATCTGAGAAAATAAATAAATGAACTTATTGATAAACAAACTTTAAAATAAATCACCTAAATCTAAAATTTCAAAAACAAAATACTCCTTCAACAAAACAGACATTTTAAATAGTCTTAATAATTAAAACAAAAATCAAAAAGTATTTTGAAAAAGGTGCATATAAAATGTTATTATATTCCTTACATACTCTTTTTAAACCAATAAAAGTGAAAAGCTCTGGCCTGAGGTAAGAAAATGTTTATTTTCATTAAATTATTAACTTTATGTATGTGTTCGTATTTACTCTATTATTGTACTTTAGAATTGGTTTTGCAGCCATGTTGTGTTATTACTATTATATCATTATTAGTGACTAAAACGGCTAAATTTTCCTAAATATTTAGTTGAAATTTTTGGAAAATGTGACCATGTCTGTTAATCATAGTGAATATTAACAGTGAATTATTTCCATATTTTATCTGCATCTGCAGAGGAAACACAAACAAACCTGATTGTTTCTATGGCTTTAAAATAAACAGTTTTATTCCTGTTTGACATTTAAATGCTGCTATTTATAATCATTAATCTGCTTTTTGTCTGAGCAGTTGAAGCCTATAAATCATAAATGAGTTTTGTTTTGCTTGGAGAAGCTCATGGATTACTCAGGTTTACAGGAAGGGGGTCAGCAGCTCCAACAGGGAGATGAATCTGTTTTCAGCTGCTGAGGAGGAGGCGGCCATATTGTCCCTGCTCCATCTGAACCATTAGCTCAACGCGCCAACATTTCCTGAAACAAAATGTTGACTCTGTGTTGAAAGACGAGCTCTGCTGCTGTTTCTGTAAGCGGATCTGAGGGCAGAGGTCAGACCGGACCGCGGGATGAGGCCGGTTCTGGACTCGGTGGGACATGATGAGGAGACGAGGACAGAGAGACGGGAAGATGAGAGGACGTTCTGAGGTCTGACAGGAAACTCAGAGAACCGTTGGACTAACTCAGATTATGAGACGGAGAGAAGAGAGAGAGCGGCTGGAAACCTGCATGGACACACTGCCTTCCTCACCCTCCTCTTCCTCGCCGCTCGCTGCCTGGGCAACAAACGATTCCCTGCAAACAGGAAAGACAAAACACAAACACTTTCTACACATTCTGTCAAACAGAGGGAAGAAGAGAAGGTTTCCATGGCACCAGGGTGAAGGACAAACCTTCATCAAACCAAACTGACCATCATCATCATAAGTTACAGCTGATCTCGTTTCTCTTTACCAGGACAGATTTTCATCCAGTTTCTCTCGATTTGCTTCTTCTCCTCCATATTCATTAGAGCCGTAGAGACGGACAGTTTCTAATGCCAAGTTTGACCAAAAGTTTTTCTCAGAATTTCAACCTTTTTCCTCAGATTCTGACTTTAATCATCTGAGATGAAAAGTCAGAGTTCTGACTGAAAAAATGTCTGAATGATGTTTTTGTCAGCCGCCCTCACCTTCTTTGGTGTAACTGAGCACCAAGCCCTGCTCTGTGAATGGAGCTTAACAAATATAAGCTCTTGTTTTTGTGAAATCACATGAGCTTGAGGTGAGAGGAGTGAAGCCTCACCGTCAGTAGAACGGAGACTGGGAGTTGAAGTAGAGCCGCTGGGCTTGGGACGCGGCGGGCGAGAAGGCGGAGAGAGAGGGCAGGGGGGAGATGGGGAAGGGCGACGGCGGCGGCGGCGGAGGAGGAGCGGGGGCGGGCTGCAGTCGGACGGCGACATGGCGAGCGGAGGAGAGAGGCTGCTGGGGGAATCAAAGGAAGCTCCGGTCAGGATGGACGAATCTGGACGGAAACAGAGGAGGTTGGGAATGAGGCGCAAAGGTCTGGATAAAACTTCCTCTCATTATGGCAGCAGTTTAATCATCTGATTAATAACCTTTCATCGGTTTTCTGGATCAACTCCCAGAAAACTGAAAACCTGCTGAAATACTGAGTTCCTTTAAATCACGACAGTTAGATTTGATTAGAGGTCAATTAAAAATTGATCAACGTGTTTGATTTGATCAAACATGTTGATCAAATCAAACATTTGATCAACATTTTGATGATGTAAAGAACTTTAAACTTCCTTGTTGCTGAAATGTTTTTTCTAAATCAGTTTGACTTTAATAAGCAGAAGGGAAACAGTTTAGTGAATCCACATGAAACCATTTTCTTCATGACAGATTCTTCTTCTTCTGCAGGATTCAGACATGAAGACATCAAGAAGAGATGAAGCAGAAATAAATATTTCTGACATTAACCCAATCAGGACATTTTTATCAGAACCAAAGATATTCAGGCTCCAGTGGAGCAGAGAGGGGATGAAAAATTCATGCAGTTTGAGAGTCTAATAGAAAAATCCTCCAGTGGATGAAACTCCTGCTGCTCTCCTCACTTCCCTCTCCTTTAATTAGGCCGGTTCTGGTTGACGGGTTCTGGTCCAGAATGAGATTCTCTGAACTCTTTGGATTGGAGCAGCTTTCCCAGCTCTGACCCATTGTACCACTTTGTCTGTTTTTCCATTTCACACTGATGTCTGAACTTCATTGGTTCTGGATTACTGGACCGGCCCGGTTCCGTTCAAAGAAATAAAAATCGAACAGATTCGACCAAATCGGACCTGCTGGTTGAGAAAGGAAAAAATTGAAAAAAAGTTTATTGAACTAAAAATGTTGCGCATTTTGTTGACAAAATAACTTGAAGCTTCGTTTTAACATTTAAAATAAAATATCTATTATATAGTTTTTGAATACAATTCAATTCATTAAAGCCCACATGCAATTACTGCACTTAAAAATGTGAATTCAGTGTCAACACTAATTAAACCATAAAAAATAAACTGAAGATATTTAAATCAACACTGACATTTTGCTACAAGCTGCTTTAGTGATAAATTGAGTCTGAACTGCAGAAAAGCCAAAGTTTCAGTGAAAAGGAAAATGTTTGGATTATTGAGCTGATTGGAAAAGTTTCCAGACAAAATCTTCCAAAACTCATTTTGGTTCTTAATGCTCAGAGCTGGCAGACAGGAAGTAACACTGGTTACCAACGGTTACCACTGGTTACCAACGGTTACCAACGGTTACCAACGGTTACCAACGGTTACCAACGGTTACCACATAAACCCAAAAAGATGCTGCCTCCAATCAGAAACCAACTGAACCCAAAACAGCAGAAAAGTTCAGATCAGTTTCCTACTGATGTGGTTAAAGAAGCAAAACTGGACGTCTGAAACAGCTTCCAGGTGAGGATCATTAAAAACTCTGGAATATTTCAAATAAATCATTTTAGAACTGGCTCTGGCTGTCAGAGTTTTCGTCTGAGGCAGAGCTGCAGCCGCCAGCATGGCTGCCAACATGGCCGCCGACATGGCTGCCAGCATGGCCGCCAGGATGGCTGCCAACATGGCTGCCCTGTCAGCCCTGCTCTAGAGACTAACAACGTGTTTCTCTTCAGGGTTCAGATGATTTGTTGTGTGATTTGGTATATCAAAGTTCTGGTCAGACCTGCTGGGACCTAAACAGATGATGAGGCTGAAACTACAGCAGCAGCAGCGGCGGCAGCGGCTGCAGCAGCGGCGGCAGCGGCTGCAGCAGCAGCAGCTGCAGCGTGTTTTGAGTGTGTGAGTGGAGACGTGCTGCAGGTTGTTATTGCCTCATCATTAAAACTAGAGAGTCATTATTTACCACGCTCAACTCCATCCATAAAACATGCAGCTGTTGTCAGACACACAGGCTGCATATCTCTGCATACATTTCCGAGCCGGTGCCACGCCCTCTGACCTTTAAACAAACTGGAGGAAGTGACTCATGGAGAGCAGCCAGAGTTACGCTCAACACAGACTGAACACAATCTGTATGATTTCATGTCTATTTTATTCCACTTTCTCTTTAAAACTACTGTAAACAGGACTAAAACTGGTTCAGTAAAGAAATGTTTCTGTCCTCTTTATCGAATATTTACATTTCCTTCCTGTTTGTGTCTCTGAGCCTCAGATTTCCCAGCCAATCAGGCGGCTCCATGTCAGTAGCCCAACATGGACGCCGTTTTCCTGGAGACTGCGGTGTGAGTGAGACGTTACCCAGGTTCCACAGCGTGGTCTGGGCAGCCAGCTCCTTGGCGTCGTCCAGCAGCACACACAGTTTATCAGGGATGTAGGTGGCTCGCGTGGACGGCAGCACCACCTACACACACACACACACACACACACACACAGAGTAATGAAGAATGTGGCCTCAGGTTTCTATTGTGAAGGTCGGTGTTGTAGGTTCTGCTGCTGCTTGTTTCCTGCGGCTCTGAGCAGGTGAAGCTGAACCAGATGTTTCTGTTTCACAGCGCTGAGCAGCTGCTCTGTGGGATCCTAATGCTTCGGAACAGCTGATCATTAAAGTTACGGTTCAGTTCAAGATGTTGGCTCTTCCGTAAGTGGGTCATGAACTACTGTGTAAATATCAAGCTGTGAGGGAGGCAACCAGCTCAGTGTGTGTGTGTGTGTGTGTGTGTGTGTGGACCTTGTAGATGAGCAGCAGCTTCCCGTCCTGTCCCGGGGTGGAGTACAGGTGGTACTCGGGTGGAGACCAGCAGTTCTTGTGGCAGTGGTACTCCAGCAGGCTGACGGCCGAGCCGATCTGGCTCTGCTTCAGGGCGAGCAGACTGATGGGCGTCAGGGGGGTGCAGGGCAGCAGGGGGAACATGAAGCGCTCCGGGTCCTCTGATCCACACACACACACACACACACACACACACACCATCTATTTAAACCATCAGAGTCAGATCAGGTTCTGGAAAAAAAACATCCTGATGGACGAAATCCTGAAGGTGTGAGGACAAAACGGTTCACAGGAACAAAATGGTGACATGAGAATTTAGTCTTCTTTCAGCCAGCTAACTGGCAGTGTGCAGCAACAGATAGGGGAGGGGCAGAGCTGCCTTTCTCTACTCTATGACACAACATGTGAATACGTCTGATGTGATTCTGTGACTTTTAACTAAGTACATCATAGTGAACAATTAAAAAATGTAAAACATTTTTTCCCTTTTCTGTTCGGCTCTGAACTCAACAGTCTGACCTAAAATCAAACGATTTTATTTTAGTAAAACGTCCAGGTCTCACTTTAACAACAAACTGATGCCAAGTTTGTTGAAGAATCAAAAGTCAGTTTCATTTTCTGAACGTCTTCAAAATGGAGTCAGACTGGAGGAAACTGGTTTCCATGGAAACGTTGGCAGATAACAAAAAGGCTGAACAGATCAGAAGAGAAAGTTTGTTGTTTCACTATATTTTATAGTTATATCCAGCCTGGTCCAGTTTAATCCAGGTCTGTCCAGTATTTTTGAAGTTTTATCCAATTTTATCTTGTTTTGGTGGACAGTAAAATATGACGCTACAGTGAGCTGTAAAAGTAAACAGAGTAACATTTAAAAAGAAGTTATAGTAAACTCTCTTTCACATACTTGGTGTAACGTCACATCTGCTCCTAACATAGCATTAAAGGAACGCTGACACCATGAAGACGAAAATAAACTGGAGTTGTACAATAATCTTAGGATGAAAGTTAATGTCAGCTGAGAGCCAGCAGGTTGTTTTAATTCAGCTCAGATTATTTATGCAGTGCATCATCTCGAGACAATTTACAACAAACACACAAAACAGAGCAGATGTTTCTAATAAGCAGCAGCAGAATGTGTGTCTGATTGTCCAGGATGTCTCATTTGAGTCCAAAGTGTCATAAAGCCACACTGAGAGCCTGGCGACCCGATTCTGCACTGGGCCGATCATTAAGCCCATAGTCTGGAAATATTGTTTCAGCGTTTGCTCCCTGCTGTTTTCAAACAATTCAGACACTTTGTTTTGTATTTTGTGAAGTGAGGAGAAGCTTGGAGGAGTTAGAGCGGTCGCACACAGCAGTGGGAGGGGAACTGTGGATGAACTGGTACCAGAACCGACCCATTGATTTACTGTAACCCGGACACACTGAGCTAAGCGAGTGATTATATGAGCATCAGTGAATATGTCGCTGCCCTTGTTATGACTGACTTTTATGTCCAACAGCTTAAAGCAATAAAGCTGCAGAACGCATTTACAATCTTTCTAATCATCTCAACGAGACCAGAGCAATTTATATGCTAAACAGCTATAAATAATACTTTAATATCTTTCTTCTGGTAGAAAATATAAAAATAAAAGATACAAAACCCCTGACTGGGCCTGAAGCCGGAGTCTTTTCTGTCCTGATGTTTGTGACGCTCTGAAGTTGTTTTGATGAATCTCTGATCTCTGTCCAGTCTCAGCGTGTGATGAAGCTACAGCTCCTCTGATTATCGACGCTCTTCATCACCTCATCTCGTCTCTTCATTAAAACACCATGATGGAGAGACTGACTTCCTCTTTGGAGGGTTTTACCCCAGAAAACCTTGGCTCAGCAGCCTAGAGGCCCAGATTACCCACAATGCTCTCTGGTAACTGAACATGACACCCTGAATTATCACTATTAGCTGTTAGGAGACAAAACATAACTAAGTGTTGCTGATCAGCCCCATCAGTGTTAAACACTTTAATGGTCCTGATTAGATGAATGAATGCTGCTCTCGGCTTTGCTCTTATTTATGAAACTAATTAGTGTTCAAGTTGTTGTGCAACAAATCATGTGTGTTTGTTTGAGAAACACTTTGAAGTTGTTTGGGTAATTATGTCCCTCATTGCTCCCCATAGAGGGTTCATCTCCAGGACAACAGGACGTGGACGGGTTTACGTGTTTAATGGGCGAGAGAGTCTCTCACTCTCATTGTTTAGAGCTGATTAAGCAACTATTCACTCACTTCCTGCCCTGGCAGCCATGTTGTCTGTTTATGTTTGGCTCCATGATTTGTGGGGCGCCTTGAGCTTGGAAGTAAACCTGTCAGACCGGGAATATTTAAAGCTTCAAGCTGAATCAACCTCTGCAGTAAAGTCTGGAGCTCAGGTTCACTTCCTGGTTTAACTGAATGTAAACAAGCTAATTAAGTATAACTCCATTCACTGCCTCTCTCTCTCTCAGGGTTTCCTTTAGATCTTTTTGCTGCCCCTGCTCTGCCTCTGCACTGATCAGATGTTTTGGTGACTTTGAACGGCTTCCTGCCGGTTTGATGCTTCATGTGTCTGACTTGGTTTTTGCTTCGGCAATGAAAGTAAAGGAACTTTTTCTTTAAGGGTTTTTCATTCGACTCGTCCAGCCCTCGCTCCCTTGCTGTATTCATCTTTTTGTGGACAATAAAAAAGATTTTCCTGATTTTTGTTTTTCTCATTCTGGAGTTGCTGAGTTCCACTTGTATCGACCTGTAGACCATTGGAAAAAGGATCTGTTGTTTCAGTGTTTTTATAATCACTCATCACTATTCCATCTCTCCTTCCTGCTATATGTGCTCTACCCACATCCTCCCATGAATCATTTATGGCTCATTTGTGGGAGAGCTCATTTTCAAACTTTTATTTTCAGGAAATATCTGCAGGAGTCGTGAGAAAGGATTGTAGCTTCACAGTTGGATTAATACAGAGTGTTTGTAACCTTCATCCTGGAAAGCACAGCCTGCATTTAAAGACAAAGTGGACGTTTGAGGACGTCTCTCCAGAGACACCTTGAGGGTGAAGAAGGTTTTAATCTCAGAGAAGCAACACGGAGCACGACTGGGCTCTCAGGAGAGGAAGCATGGACGTCTGCGTGGTCAGGCTGAAGGGAAGCCTGGAGAGTTTAGTTTGGCTGCTCAGAAACACAGAGATCAGGATCTGAAGTCACAGAATTCAACTCCTCAAACTAAAAGATCAAATCTGTGCTACTGTGTTTTTATCTGACTTAAAAGCATTTTTAGGCCATAACATAAAGTTTTGAAGTGACAGAGGGGCTGTTTGAGATGTTAAAAAAGAAATCTGTCGTAAAGCTGCAGAAACGAGCATCGCGATCTCTGCTTTTGGTGGCTCAGCCAATCAGCACTAAGCAAACTAAATGCAGCTCCTGGATTGGCCAGCCTGTGGTGTGTCAAGTGTTTCAGTTTCCCAAGATGCATTTCAGAAGTGCTCTATGAAAAACATCAGTGACTAGGCTGTCACTAGATTTTCAGTGAATAGTTTGACATCAGGTTGCAGAAAAAAATGCTAATAGGCTGAACTTTGACTAGGCATAGGGGCGGGGCTCCTCTGCAGAGGTGAACAGGTGTTTGGGGGCGGGGCTCCCCTGTAGAGGTGAACAGGTGTTTGGGGGCGGGGCTCCTCTGCAGAGGTGAACAGGTGTTTGTGTGATGATGTACAATAAAGTGAAAAGAGTTTGAGCAATAAAGAGAAACGCAGCTACACCAGCAGCCTTTGTGTGTTTAAAGCAGATGTCAAATCTAATCATGTCTCTTGTGTTTCAGGTCAAACCATCCTCACCTCCTCCGTTGTAATAGGGGTTTCCCAGGCGCGTCTGCAGGGGCGTGGCTCTGAGCGAGCAGCGGCCGTCGCCGACGCCCCCCGCGGCCGTGTTTCCCAGGTAACCCCTGGTATTGTACCTCCGCCCGGCGGCGCTCCCATCCTTGATCCCGGCCGGCTTGGCCAGGGTGACCTCCACGGTGGCGCCGTCGATCTGGGCGCCGTTCATCAGGGTGAGGGCGGCGATGGCATCGCTGCGGCTGCGGTAATGGATGAAGGCGTAGTCGGTGAGCTTCTTGACGCGCTCCACGGAGCCGGGCTTGAAGCTGGAGAACTCCCGGTGGAGCGTTTCCTCCGTCGTGTCCATCATCAGGTTACGCACCTGCAGCAGGAGGACAGTCAGGGTCAGCAGGCAACAGGTGGGGGTCACACTTCAGACCCATTCCTGGTGTTCTCTGTAAAGACTGTCACGCTGTGTGTGTGTTAATTTGACTCTAGGGAGACACGTCGCCCTGCTGAGCTGCTCACAGAGGAAAATCAATGACTCACGTCTCCAGGCCTCTAATTGTTTTCCACTTAAATCTCATCTGAGGAACATTTCAAACAGCAGGAGCAGTGGGAGTCTCTCCAGCCGGGATCTTCAGCCTTAAACACAGCTCTGATCCGGAGCTTAAATTTACTCCCCACCGGCACGCGAACCACGATAATTATAGTTTTAATGATTTTTCTGACCTTCCAATGACTTTCAAGAACAAAAACTCTGTAAAATATTTGAGTTTATGGTGATTATTCTCAAATTAATCCAAGCTGCAGTTTTTTGGTGGAATCCAGGCTCAATATTTGTCCAATGTTGTCGCCGTGGTGTCAGCAGGCGGAAACGGACAGCGGTACGTACGTAGAGGACCCGAACGCGCTGCATCACCTCCTCATCCACATCCTTCTCTGGCTCCGCCCAGTCCACCTGGATGGAGTGACCCCACAGCTGGAAGGTTCCTGCAGGAACAACAGAACCAGTTCACAACCAGAACACAGTGACAGTGGAAACAAAGAGCTGCTCTGGTGTTTCTCAGCTGTTTTCCAGAATGAAAGTCAAATGAATCAGATTAAAAAGGTTTTCCTGGAAGCGTTCTGAGGTGGCGGAGCTTCAGTCCAGGTGAAGCCACCTGCTGGGCAGCTGAAGTTCAGCTTAAACTGGATCCAAATAGATCCACACTGGTGTTGAACCCAAACCCAGTTTGTCTCAAAGGTTCTCCACAATGATCCAAGAGGATGAAGAAGTCAGATGAAAAACAATCAGGGGTTGGATGATGGGGTGTACTTACTTTTTAGCACATCAGTCTCTCATGTTGGCTTCAAGCTTCTTCTGTTGTTTTTGATCATTTCAGTTCCGTTTATTACATCCTGATGTATCAAACCCTGAGGAGTTATTGTTCATGTATTAAATGTAAACATAAAGCTCTGTGGTTTATATTATATTATATTATATTATATTATATTATATTATATTATATTATATTATATTATATTATATTATATTATATCTTGATCTTGTTTTACAACCTGTCTGGACGTTAATTTAAGCGTTATTCAGTTTGTACGGTGCTGATGCTGAGAACTGTCAGGACTCTGATTTATGGATTTGACCTATTCATAAACTCTTTACTGCGCTGCATTCACTGACACCAGGAATTATGAGTTTCTCCTCTCTAACTGGGGAAGATAAGGGAACAGGAAGTAGATTCCCTCGGGATCAGGATGACTTCTTTAACTCAGACTGACCTCAAACTCCATGACTCACCTGCTTCATCATCCTGTTCTTAAAAAGCAGATCACAACAGTGTGTCGCTATGCTGTGCCTCCCCCTGCTGGACGCAGACAGGAAGTGACAGAGGCAGTGTGGAGACGGTACCGGGTATGAGCGTCCTGCGGGCCATGGCGGCCGCCTTGTGGGACTCGTACTCCACGAAGGCGAAGCCTCGGTTGCGGCTCTTATCCATGGAGCTGGGGTAGACGATGACGTCCACCACGCCATCCGTCACCTGGGACACACACACCAACACACACACACACACACGCACTCTGACTCATGAGGACAAGCTGTCACTTTAAATCCAACAGAGCAGCTGCTCTGACATCAGCTGGACTGACAGGAGAGCAGCAGCATAACATGAAACAACCTGGACAGGTGAGCCACTGATTGGCTGATCAGGTGGTGTTCACATTCAGGATTTATTAAAGTTTCTACTGTCATTTTAACACTGTGACAGGAGGAAGATTTAAAGAAATACCCCGGGTCCAAGAGTAGCTGAACACATTCAGTTTGAATTGAGTAAAGAGAAGCGGCGCGTGTTCCCCACCTTCTTCATCTCCTCCATGATCTCCTCCTTCTTCTTGTCTTTGGGGATGGAGCCGATGAAGAGGCGGCAGTTGTCCAGACTCACGCAGACGCCGATGAACTTCCCGGGTCGGACCTCGCAGTTGTCCAGCATCTGGATGGCCCGCTGAGCCGCTTCTCTGGACCAGAACCGACAGCGTCATTCACTAACCTGCTCAGCTCACCTGGTGGGGCCGACGGAGCGCCACCTGTTGGTGTACATGACGAAGGCGTAGCCACGGTTCTCTCCGCTGAACTCCATCATGAGGCGGAACTCGTAGATCTTGCCGGCCTTCTCGAACAGCGGCACCAGCTCGTCCTCGAACATGTCTCTGGGGATCTTCCCCACAAAGACCTCGCAGCCCCGCGGCGGCGCCGGCCCCTCCCAACCTGGACCGCACAGCCAGGGTCAGAGCCAGGGTCAGAGCCAGGGTCAGAGCCAGGGTCAGAGTCTCCTCTACCACGGCTAACGTACAGTTTAAATGTCAGAGGTCACTAAAATACCCACCCAATTGATTCAAATCTGCAGCACCCTGCTGAGCTGCATCACTGCCACTGACGACTATCTTTAGTCATTGATTATGCAATTAATCAAGTGTTTTGACTATTATTCTAATATTCAGATGATCAATCAAATATTCAGAAAGCTAATTAATTACCTTGATGATTACTCTAATATTCTGACAAATAATTTAATATTTAATTAAAATCTTGATGATTGATCAATTATTCAATCGTCAATCTGCCAGATAAAAATTTGGCAGATTTTGCTGATTTTCATAAAACCACTTACTTTTATACAATATTAAAAATACATTAAAATTCAAAATTCAAATTGTCTCTGCTCATCTCTCCACCTCAGGAGAGACGAGCAGAAGTCCAGCTCACGGCTGGACTTCAGCCGTGAGCGTTTATCGTATAATTTATCGTCATAAATGTCTTGTCACAATAAAAATTCTGATTTATTATTGTGGAAAACTGAAAACTTTGTTTTGAAATCCCAATAAAATGAATTAAAGTTTGTTGTTGTATGGTGATAAAATGTAGAGTGAAGCTTTAATCCCATGGTGTTTCATTTCCTGTTTGGCGTACCTGGCGGCGGGCCGCCATACTTCCTCTGGCCGTTCTCCTGCACCATGTTGTATCCCGTCTTCTCCATCAGAGCCAGCAGAGCCATCTCCTTCGCACACGACACCCTGAAGTCGTCTCTGTTCGCCGGCAGGTCCACGTCCCCGGAGTCCCCGTCCAGGTCCTCGTCGGACGACCTGTCCCCGTCTGTCCAGTGAGAAGCACCGCGGTTAGCATTCTGCAGCTCACCTGACACTGGGCAGACTGACTGTCATATTAAATGTTACAAGAAAGTCTAAATCATTATGAGAAAAAGACGAGAACTCTTCACAATGAACTGGAGTACAGATGAATACTGGAGACTACAGTTCAACTTCTTCTTGTTGAAATTAACTTAGATCATTTACAGAAATCCAAACATGTTTGTGCTTTTCACAAACATGTTGTGTTCTGAAACATTACAAACTTAGTAATGTTTTCATAAATCACCAGTTGTATTTTTCAATGCATAATAATCCAGTTCTGGTTTCACTGGAAACTGTTTGATAAAAATATAACAACAATTTTCAGAGTTTGTCTTTTAAAGAATCCGTAACAGGGTTAAAGAAATACAATTATTACTACTGTAATAATTGTATTATTAATAATCGTAGTATTAATAAGAGTCACTCTCGTTTCCTCAATCAAATCTTTGAACAATTTGCCATCAAGTAAATAATAACACACACCTTGATTCAGGGCGTTAACCTCTTTAGGCCACACCCTCCCTCATTAACTGAAATCCTTAAATTAATTCAAATTTATCCAGCTTGGAATTGGGAAAAATGCCTAATAATGATAATATGGTCAAAATTCTCACTTTCCCAAAAATTTCACAGAAAGTGGAGCTGATTTAAACCAGCAGTGACAGCTAAAACCGTTTATCTGAAACTTCAAAATGTTCACATTTTGAAGTTTTGGGATAAAAATTCTCATTTTTATCACGATTACATAAACTTTCAGCATCATTATCATTAAATTAGCAACATTTCCAGTAGCGAAACTGACATAAACAGCCATTAAAAGTTAGCTAAGCATGCTAGCTAGCGGCTCATCAATATAAAGATGTGACGTTCCGAAAATTTAACTTTGTTAAGCAAGTCAAAGTATTCCCTAAAACTTTAGCAAACGACCTAAATTAAACTCTTACCGCCTCTGTGCTGTGGCATTCTCCCCTCCGAGTGAATTATTCGCCTTCTTTGCGGTAATAAACCTCAGGAGAGACGAGCAGAGATCCGGTCTTGGGTCAAAACTTCGCCGGGAAGAGAAGGAAGGTTGCCTGGCAACGGTGAGAGCAGTTCAGAGCCGTTCGAGGAAGCGGATCCTTACGCGACTTACGTAAGGATCCGACTTACGTAAGGATCCGCTTTTCAGTGCGGAGGCCGGGATCGGAAAGATGCGAAAATAAAAATAAAATAAAATAAAATAAAATAAAATAAAATAAAATAAAATAAAATAAAATAAAATAAACTTTAAGTGTCACTATATAAAGCTAAAAACACGAAATTATTTAATCTGTTGAATACTTACATTAACTGAAAGTTGAACAAGAATATAAATTTAAAATTTTACAGCAAATAAGAAATGTAAACAAAAACATGAGAGGAATAAAATGTTAAGTTAATAAAACTTTTTGCAAATAAAGTTGGAACAATTTTGTTCAGTTGTAGTTTTCTATCATGTGATTGAGAGAGACATGAATCAAGGATATTGATCTCTCAAAAATAAATCATATTATCACAATTATTTTGCAAGAAATGTTAAAAGAATATCGTACGAAACAATATTTAGAACAAGTGCAATCCAGAGGAGGTGGATTTATGAGAATGTTCCGGCAAAATCCATCCGTTAAGACATCTAAACACTGAACAAATTTAAATAAATAAACTTTTATTTGACAGGATATGTTTGGGATCTATTATAAATCAAAAACAATGAAAGATTCTCTGATGAAAAACAATCAGGACTAATTTAAACTTCAGATTGGTTTGCTGGTCAAAATAAATCATCTCTGAGGGTCCGGGTCAGGGTCCGGGTCATGTGTCCAATCAGGAGGCCATCCAGAGGAGGAAAGGCAGCAGAACCGCCAGCAGGACCGACCAGGTGTTCATAACCCGCAGGTAGACCAGCAGACAAGCAGCCAGCACTGCTGTAACCTTGGCAACGCCTCGACTCAGCAGCAGCTTCCTCACCGTCTTACAGAACTGATGGAGACAAACCAGAGAACCGTCAGCGCCATCATTTTCTTCTGTCTCACTTCTGTTTGGTTCTGTTGCCAGAAAAAAAAAATCAACAAGTTTCAACAAGTTTGAAGTGAAAGAGAACATTATTCCTGGAGGGAGAAATAATAATAAATAGTTCAAGTCTATATTGAAGTGCTAAATCGTATCACATAAATCCACGCTGCATAAAACGGCCACTAGATGGCGACATTGCACCGTGCAGGATCTGACTCCAGAGATGATTCAGTTACAAACCAGCTGAACCAGTTACACGTCTGATTGGCATTTTGCCCCTTTTTTCACGACATGCCAGCTGGATAGAAACCAAGCTAATGAAACTCCCTCCGAGTGTTTCTGGGTTCTCCAGCCACACTCAAAGAAAACCCAGAGAACCTGCAGCCGGTCCTACGGTCTGGGTCATGAAGATTATCCTCTGTGGTTGCAGCAGGTCTGAACATTATGTTCCTGACATCCACTAAATGAATGTTTGTGTAATCCTGACGTGATTTTCCTTCTCTGCAGCCTGACTGCAGCTCCACTGATGCAGTTTCAAACCCAGTTCTCCAGCTCCATGCAGCCTGGTTAGCTCCTTCTTAATTCCTTCTCAACCTCCTAATCACACAAAGAATCTGCTGAAACAATGAAGCTTTCACAGACGAGCGGTTGCTGCAATGCAAAGCTTATTCCAACCAGAGAAAGAGTCTGGTGTGATCGGTGATCGCTGTTAATCTGCCACAGGGAGCAAAGGTTGCAGCTGAAGGTTAAAGTGTTGCTGGAAAACCTGAGAGCCAACAAAAACGCAGTTGCTTTTATTCGCCGCCTGGGTTTGGAACACATTCTAGTTCATGTGCCATGAAGTTGACTGAATTTGCACTGTACTGTTGGGGTTTCCTGTGGAGCGTCACCTGGAAGGTCTGGAAGCTCATGACGGTGCCGTATCGGCAGTACATGACGAAGTGTTCGCAGTTGTACCACAGCAGGCTGTAGGCCACGTCGCCCAGCAGCTTCTCGGCCCGCCGGGCCACTTCCTCTCCCTGCAGCGCTGCACAGCTGCTCATCTGAGGGGACAACACATTAAAACCTGGATTAATACCATCAAGAGACCTCCAGATTCATTCAGGATGACCAGGAATAATCCAACATGGATCAGACCCAGAACTCCCTGAACCTTTAAGGACCCTTGGTTTATGTCCAGTTAGTCAGCTGGATTCATGGATACTAACATAAACTCATTGTTTTCTATTGTATGAATGACTTCAGAGCTTCAACTACTGAACCAGGGTCACCTTGTCCATGGGGTTGATGATGATCTCGGCACCGTAGGCGAAGTCTTCCACTGAGTCCACCCTCACGCTGCCACACTGCACACAAGACCAAGTTAGACTCCATCTTGACAAAGAGTGGAGGGCCAAACAACGAGGCAGCAGATTAAATCATCTTTAAGGGCCTCATGGGGTCCGAACACAATAAAACAGGCTGTTTATGAAACAGACACTGAACTGTTGTCTGTTTTTATGATGAATTGTAACTGCGGAGCAACACTGCCACTCACGGGTCAGAAGGGAAACTGCAACTTTAAACAAAGGAAAAGTTTGATGCTGCCAATGTTGCTGTGAATGATGTAAAATATTTTTAAAAATCTCTGTACGCTCTCTAGATCTTTCCAGCTTCAGAAAATAACAGGGCGGAGAAGAAACCATGTCACCTTAGCCAGAACTCCCAGTATGAGTCTGGTGTTGGTGACCTTCTGCTTGATCCGAGTCTGGTTGGTGGAAACGACGGGCATGATGTCAGGGATGAAATGAGCCACTCTGGAGGGAGAATGGAGGCAAAAATACAGAAAATAACAGACAGACAACAAGTAAAGGAATGAAAAATAAATGTTAAAAATGAATAAAAACTGATTAACAGGAAAATTTTAAAAGTGAAGATTCAGAATAAAAAAGTTAAAAGTAAATTATAAAAAAGACAAATCAAGAAAGAAAAGACAGAAATAATAAAGGAGAATATTTCTGAAGGGCAGAATGACGTCACACATCAGAAAGAAGCAAAGTGACAAAAACAAGAAATATTCAATTGCCCATTTTTACCTCCTGACCAATCAGAGCGCAGCGTCTGACTCACCTGCCTCCTCCCAGGTAAATCCCAAAATGAGTGAAGAGAGTCCGGGGAACCTCCAGCAGGTCTCCCCTCCTGAACACCAGGTCATACCTGTCCTTCTCATCATCATCATCATCCTTCTTCTTCTCCTCAGGTGAAGGGTCAGCGGTTGCCGAGGAGACGAAGATCAAAGCGAGGAGTCGCAGCAGAAACATGGTGCAGGAGACGCGGGTCGCAGTGAAACTGGAGGTTTTATCCAGGAGGATCAGAGGAGATTAGAGTCCAAATCTGACCTGAAACCAGAGGAACTCTGACAGACAGGGGGCGCTGTTTGCTTCACCTTCTGACCTCCTGCGTCCAAAAGGATCAAAACTGATGAGAACTGACCAAACACTGTGATATGAAAACATATGAAGAACTTCACAGACAACTTTCAACTCCTGTCACAGAACATGAGATGAAGAACAGATCCTCTTCTTCACTGAGCCAACATGCAGTCTCCATGTTAGCCAGCAGGGGGCGTCAGGCTCCAAGGAGCCCAGCGAAAAAAATCAGGCCAAATAAATAAAGTAAAAACTCACAACTTCATTATTATAACAGATGAGTTTTTTAAAAACTGCTTATAGAGTTTATAAAGTTTAATTTTTAAAAATAAATTTAGCTTATAAATAACCTCACATTACTGAGGTCTTCATGTTTATTTACAGTTCAAAATGATTTTGATGAACAAAAGTTAGCAGGCGAAAGCAACAAAGACCAACAGAGCATCAATAAAACTAATAAACACAAGAGATTAAAATAGTTTCCATTCATTTCTTCTCACACAGGGAAGTAAATTAATATATGATTTGAAGAAAATCATTTTTTAATATTCATTTGATTGAATCTGGCAGGAAATAATCTTACAGCAACAAACCCTGATAACAGCTGAGCAGCTAATAATGAGTTCAATGGAGATTAAAAAAAAAAAAAAACTTCATGCAATTTTCAATTAAACAATTTGGAAAGAAAAGTGCTGACACAGCTTTTTTAAATTTTAATGACTTTGCTTTAGTGATATATTTTGAAGAAATTTTCATATTTTAATATGTAAATCAAAGATTTATGAAGAAAAATCAAAGTTGGGTAAATTTGTGATGATAAATGTAACAATTGAGAAAAAAACCCCACACACTCACTCTTCTTCTTTTTCCTTTATTTACACATTAAAACACAATGTAACAAGCTATAAAATGGTAAAAAAGTTTGTGACTGTTAGGAAACAATCAGGTCCTGAAGGATATTTACAGATATTTACATCTTCACCAGGTTTCAGTGCTGAACCAGAAAACCAAACAGATTCCCGTCAAACTGAGAAGAAATGGAGCCAAAACAAGAGAAAACTGGAGGGAAAGCAAAGTTTACACAGATCCACCTGTTAAAACCGGAAACAGAACAGAGTTAATGTGATTTTTATCTTTAAAATATAAACTAAAATGTTCAGGCAGCTGTTTTGGTTCCTTTCTCTCTTCTGATTGGCTGATAATCATCAAATGAAGTTTCTATTCAGCAGCAGAGAAAATAAAAACGGTAACAGAAAAAAACTGAATATCAAAGTGAGAAGTGTCCAAACTAGCAGAAAATGTTTTTACTTCCAGATCTATCAGACGAGGCGACAGTTTCCGTCTCCTCCTAAAACCTAAACGGTCTAGTTAAAGGCCAGATGTTTCCCGTCTTCCAGAACAGTCTCTGGGTTTGTTCTGAGCCGGCCTCTTAGCTGGCCATCCACAGGGTGAAGGGGATGAGGGCCGAGGGCAGGGCGGTGCCGGGGGACACGCCCAGACACGCCATGCACAGGAGGCCCAGCAGGCCCGTCAGAACCACGCTGCGCTGGTCCCGGACCAGAGACTTCAGCCACTCACAGAACTGCAGAAACACACAGACAAAACGGCCACATGAAACCATTCTGCTCTCCAGAAAAGGTCACGTTTCTGCAGGAACAGACAAATTCTCCCTTCCTACATAAAATCTCTGACAGCAGAAAGTTTTTTATTGCAGAAACATTTACAGGAAAACCTTGATTTATTAAAATAGAATAAAAAATACAATGCTGAACTGAATTTGTCTGAAAACCAGCTTTGCTAATCCACGTTTAACTAATGTTCATTAATGTTAGGAAACATGTTTTTATTAATTCAGTGCCTGAATATTTATCTCTTTTAAAGGGAAAAGAGACAAAAAATTTCAGCACTTCTGATACTTTTCCACTAGTATTGATTTTTTTAGGCTTATTGTTCATATTTTTTCACTCTAAAATCTAAACTTCCATGTATTTCGTCCCCAGTGAAACATGGTAGTGGCAGCGTCATGCTAAGTGGATGCAATAAGGAAGCTGGTAGGAACCAATCAATCACATGAAAAAATCAATCAAATACATTGAACTGTGAGGTTGCAGCATGTGGACCAGATCAAGAGGGAATGAATATTTTTTCCAGATTTTTGCTGCAGTTGATTCTAGAAACAATACAGAAACACCAGCAACACAAAAACCCACAGAGGTTTTAGAAACACTACAAATTATTCCCATATTTGTGAGTAAATGACATTTGAAATGCTAATTACAGCCTGAATAAAAGGCAGCCTGCGGTTTCCCTCCTGCTGCTGCTGACAGACTTTCCCTGCATCGAGTTTCACTTCCTGTAATTTCCAACCCAAACGTCTGACCTGTGTGCCGCCTCGGAGAGAAGCCTGTAAAGGTTTAAGGAATGGGGGGCCGAGGGCCAACAGGAGCTCTTAAAGGAGCCTCCGAGGGCCCCAGCGTAGAGTAAACATCAGGTTGGATTACCCTGAGCTGCCAGGGGTCAGCAGCTGCCGCTCTGCTCACAAAGCTCTGACCAGCCTGAGTTTTAGCTCAGCTTTGTTTCCAAAATGTCAATAATGCGCCGACGTTCTGACACCTGGATCAGATGCAGTTTGACTGTGTGAAACTGAAAACCAGCCTGTTGTCGGCAACAAGCAACAACAAGCTGATTATTTATCACCTTTATTCACCTGGATGTTGAAAACTTTTAAACAACTAAACTCTTTATGTCTGGAGTTTCAGTTGGTTTTAAATAATCACACTGATCAAGAAAACATGCTGGCAGCTTTAAGCAGCTACAGAAAACTGTTACATTCAGTTGTGCTTTTTTATTTAGAGACAATAAGGCTCTCCACCCAGGGCGGCACGCCCTGAGGGGCGGCAGGCAAGTTATCAGGAAGTTGTGCCATAACTGTGTTTTCTAAGGCTTGTCAAGTCCTTTGGTTAGCAGCGTTAGTAAGAAAATATGAATGTTTTTCTGACTTTTGCAGTTTTCATAACCCAAAATTAAAACAATCCCGTTTCTCTTTCACTGAAGTTACTAATTGATTGGTTAAGTTAAAGCAGGTCAATGAATCAATAGGGAACAACATTCATGCCAAACTCCCATAGACAATTGAATGCCGTTTATTAGCAATTCACTATTTTCTGATCCACTGATTTCAATTATTTGGGGTCAAATAACCTACAGAAACACCAAACTCACTGAATGACAAAAACATGTTTTAGAAACACTTTTACAAACAAAAAGCTTTTTATTTCTATATATTTTTAAAAAATCTTTTTATTTATGGGTTATGAAAACTTCTCAGTACCTTCATATCTGTGCTAGTCAGTGAAATTCCTGTTTAACAGCAGCATTAGTGCTGGACTGGAACTGAAGGCTCAAACAGGATGTGAAAAATGAACCTTCATCTGATTTACAGCAGCAGAGATGAGGGAACTTTCCCCAAATCCAGCTGAAGTGTCAAGCTGTCATCTCAGTGAAACACGTCCTGGACCGACCGCAGAGAGGCGCGGCCCTGGGCCCCGAGGAGCCGCTTTAAAGGGCCGGTACGGCTGTCGTCCATCATCATCAGCATCCACAGCGCAGACTGAGTGACTCTCTGCTGCTGGCAGGCGGCTCAGGTCTGAATGCGGCTCTTGTTCTCAGGACTTTTCCGAGGAGCGACCCAGATTTTCCTGCTCCGTGTAAAGCCGGCTCCAGCAGAGGAGGACGGACTCTGATTGGCTGTTCAACCTCCATGAGTCGTTATTTCCATCCTGAACAGTTCAGTTCTCCTGAGGAGTGGTTCACTGCGAGGTTTCTCCTCACATGAAGCCAAGCACAGCATTTCTGCATCAATTCACTCCAAATTAAAGCTCAAGTTTTTTAATTTATCAGGCAGAAAGAGGAATTAATCATATCAGCATCAATGTAAAAAATGAGCTGGTTTAGTTTGCTGCAAAAAACAAGAACTTTTAGTTTAGTTTCTACTGCAAATATCTTAGTTCACTTGAACTAAAACAAACTAACACAGATGAAGCTATTCAGGAATGTCTTGTTACAAGTGAAATCAGAACTTTTTCATCAATATTAAGGAATTATTGACTTCAAGCAGGATCATATATTTTTGCTGAAAAATCTCTAAGTTATTTCAGGTGAAGTGAGATAGTTGTGATAGAAACCAAAATTACCTGGTAAGATTTTGTGTTTTTTTATGATTTTACATCATTTTGTACCTAAATATGAGAGACACGTTTAAAAATGGCATCATGAAGGATAAACCATGCATTTTAATAAAGGTAAATAAATAAATGTTGCTCTTCGTCAGTTTGTGTTAAATATGCTGTATGAATGTTTGTCTCATATCAGTTCTGGTTCCAGTGAGCAGAACTTCTTCTTCTTGCATCTTTGAGTTTCTCCAGAGCAAACAGGGTCCAGACATGTTCTGCTGGGGCTTTGAGTCCAAAATAACAAACCAATCAGCAGCAAAAGAGTTCAGTCCAGCAGAGATTCACCTGGACGATGAGAAAGTGTAAAACACACAAAGTCCTGCTGCTCTGCTGCTTGCAGAGTGAGTCAGGATAAAGTTGTTTCACTAAAACCTTCAGCGTTTTATGAGGCTGCAAACTCAAACATGCGTGAACACATGTGGCCTCCTGCTGCAGGACGTTATGTCTAATAAAAACACAGAGATTCCTGTGTGCAGGAAACTTCTGCAGACTTTCAGCAACAGGTCAGTATGGCAAGCCATTAACGATAAATATCAGCATAAACAAATGATGGAGAATTCATGGTTTAACTTTTAAAGAGGCTATAAAACATTAGGAGGAAATGTTTGAGGAGCGTCGTGGCGGTCTGGACTCGGCCATGTTGGGTATAATATGGCTGAGATGAATTACTGGAATAACTGATTAATTAATCAATTATTGAAATAATTGCCAACTAGTAATAAATGAACATTAATGGAGTTTACAGACTCAAATAAGATCATTTGAATTGAACTTTGAAAAAACTGTGAAGAACTGGTAAATGAACTGGTGAATGAACTGGTAAATGAACTAGTAAATGAACTGGTGAATGAACCTCTGAATGAACCCCTGAATGGACCGGGGTCAAAGGGCAGCTCACCTGGTCGGTCTGCAGGCTCTGCGCGGCCCCGTAGCGGCAGTATGTGACGAAATGCTCGCAGTTGTTCCACAGCAGGCTGTATGACACCCCGCCGACCAGCCGCTCTGCCCGCCGGGCCACCTCCTCCCCGGGCAGCGGGCTGAGCGGCACCGCCCGGTCCATGGCGTTCAGCAGGATCCCGGCTCCGTAAGCGAAGTCCTCCACCGAGTCCAGCCGGATGCTGGCGCGCTTGGACAGGACGCCGAGCAGCAGGCGGCTGTTGGTCACCATCTGCTGGATCTGCCGGCGGTCGGAGCTCAGCGCCGGCAGGATGTCCGGGATCAGGTGCGCCACCCGGTTGTCGCCCAGGTAGATCCCGAAGTGCGTGAAGAGGGTCCGGGGGACCTCCAGCAAGTCCCCGCGCTGGAACCTGTGCGGGGCCGCCGCCGCTGCCGCTGCCGCCGCGGGGGGCTGCGGGAGCGGCTCCTCCCGGTCACAGCTGCGGGCCAGCTGCGGGGGCAGCAGGCTGGACAGCTTGATGTGGGCGAGGAGGAAGAGGCGCTCCAGGAGGAAGGTGAGGCTGTCCAGCATGGCGGCGGCAGGATGCGGGTCCGTCTGGCAAGAGAGTCTGAGCGGCTCCCCGCGGGAAGCCCGCTTTTACTGCGGGGGCGTGCGGGAGCGGAGCGCGCCGCGCGTGTCACAGGAGAGGGAGGGGATGAGACAGCGGAGACCAGTTCACCCAGTTAAACCAGTTAAAACAGTTAAACCAGTTCACCCAATTAAACCAGTTCAATCAGTTAACCCGGTTAAACCAGTTAATCCAGTTAAACCAGAGAACCCACAACCTCCTGGTCTGATCATCCATCATCCATCCAGGCTCTGAGGCTCCGCCCACATGGAGGTGAACGAGGTGATTTTTGTAAATGATAAAGTGAAAATTAAAAACAAGATTCAGCGTCACAGATTCATCCATCCATCCATCCATCCATCCATCCATCCATCCATCCATCCATCCATCCATCCATCCATCCATCCATCCATCCATCCATCCATCCATCCATCCATCCATCCATCCATCCATCCATCATCCATCCATCCATCCATCCATCCATCCATCATCCATCCATCCATCCATCCTTCATCCATCCATCATCCATCCGCCACAGATTCTTCTGTAGCTATTCAGGCCAGCTGCTCCCTCCCTTGTTCGTGCATCCTTC